>JBCAUA010306057.1:0-19395 GCA_038406235.1 Peronia verruculata | reverse complement strand
AAAATCTGATTTAAATAAAAAAAATCCGATTTAAATCAATGCACTTAAAAAAATCTGATTTAAATCAAAAGAATTCCCATTTAAATCAAAAAAATCCGATTTAAATAAAAACAAATCCGATTTAAATAAAAAAAATCGATGATATTGATTTTTTTGAAAAAAATCAAAAAAATCAACAACCCTGAACCAAAATAAATAAACAAGCAATAAATAAATACTTTTTTTTAAATAGTAAATAAATAAATAAAATAAAAACACTGAATGTGTGGGTTGAATGTCATACTGATAATCAGGTATTTCGACACTTGTTGACAGATCAGTACTGTGTCACAATCCATGGGAAAAAAAAACAGAAAATTCTTTATTTTTATGTTGTCTCTGTCACACCCTGGGCTCTAGCTATCACTTGACACCTGATAAACAGCAGTGACACATGGACAAATCCACTGGGACATCCCACACCAGGGGGGGGCCTGAGTGACACCTTGAAATGTGGAACTCAGTAAGTAACAAACAAAGGAGTGGATGGGCCAGATCAACAAGGTGATGGATATCAGATCAGATATGTTTGCAGGTGGACAGAGACACGGATAAGTATGGATCTTCATCTCTATGTTATCCTAAAAATACTTCATTCTTTGTTATCCCAAACATAGTGAGACTAACAAAAACTATCGAAAACCCTCTATTCCACCAATATCAAGATTCTGACATCTGTCACTGCTTAGTATTTATTAAACTGAGCTCACAATCAATGATGGGTCAGCCTGTAGGTTTCTCGGCTTTTGTTCTTGTTTTTTTAGTGTTTTTTTTTTTTTTTTTGAGCCAGTAGTCTTATCAAAAAACATATCACAACATTTTTGTAAGGGCCTACAACAATACAAAAATACAAAATAAAACCCAAAGTCAACATAATAAGCCAGGAGACCGAGACTGTTAAATCAAACAAAAACATCATCAAAAATTGGGCTAGCTGTCAATGTAATCTCCTGCACTTTTTGGGTACATGATTATCTTAATCATAGGGCTGAGATTTATAGCTGTTTACAAAAAGTCATTGAAATGAAGAATCCAATCTTCCTGGCACAGAAGAATAGCGGGAAGGCAGAAGACCACCACGAATAGCCTTGACGTCATACATCTTTGAGACAAAGACCAGGGCAGGGTAAGAACTCCTGCTGTCTTATCAGCGCACTCACTTAGTAGCGGCAGCGGGGGTGGCACTGGGTTGAGAAGGTATCTATCACATTTCTATCAGCGCTATCAGTTGCTGGGGCCTCAATCGCGTCACAGGTGGGGCTGTGGACCAGGCCACATGCGATCGAGAAATATTTTATTAAGGACAGAGTGGAGGATGGTGAACTGCACGCATTGTCTATGACCTACCATTTAGGTGTCAACGGGAAACTAAAAAGAGCGACACGACATCTTCTTTATAGCTCCACCACCAATAGCTTGCTATTAGACGATGTGATATGAGCACTGAGATTCTACACTGCCTGCTGTTGTTGGAGGGAATGTCGATGCCAAGTAGGGTGAGCGTCTTCAAATAGATTGTGGACTTGATATTTCTAGCATTTAATCTCTCATGTTCTGAGACTGAGGCGTCTATGTGGCGAAGGATGTAAAAGAGAGCGCCCTCCCCCCAACCCCCAAAACCATCTCGGACTTTACATCAAGTGGTGACTTCAAAACAAAGGGGAAGAACGGGTTGAGGAGAAATAGATCAAAACAATAGGGAAGAAGAGCAAGAAAGAAAGAAAGAAAGAAAGAAAGAAAGAAAGAAAGAAAGCCCCCCTCCCCCCAATAAATCGTTTTACTGATGAATCCCTCTTTCATTTCAGCCAATCGCATTCGATCCTGCTTTCCCCCTCTCCCTCCCCTGTCTTTCAAACAGGATGTCTTTTCTTGTTGGAACCTTCCAGGTGTTGTTGATTGAACGAAACGAAAAGGGAGGGGGCGGGGCGAGGTGCTGAAATGGCCAGTGTGCTAATAGCTGAGTTGTGACGTGAGGACCTGTCTCACAGTTCAGGCTGATGAATCACCAGCCTTGCACTAACCATGGCACCTTTCTGATGGCTGTATGATTTACAGCTGAACGATAAAAGATATCAGTGGAGTCGAGACGTTGACGTTACAAAAACAGCCAGACAGAAAAGGGTTTAAGACTTGGCACCGAAGTGTTAAAATATTAGTGTCTTCAAATAAAGAGTTCAAAAGGTGCGCACACTGTTGCAAAAGCTTTGACTTTAAAAGTCTATAAGATCAAGCCCTTTGACAACCTTAAAAAAAAAAAAAAGAAAGAAAAGAAAAGAAAAAAAATCTTGTGTTCTGTAAATCACAACAGCAATTAGGTATCGTAACAAAATTAAAATAAATGTAGGCTATCTCCAATTTCTTTCAAAGTGCTCATAAAGAATTGTGACCTCGTCTTGTGTTCTGTAAATCACGACAGGCATTAGGTAAAGTGATAAAATCAAAATAAATGTAGGCTGTTTCCAATTTCTTTCCATGTGCTCGCAACGAATTGTGACCTCGTAAATATACGCAAGCCCTGACCAATACCTCAGATTCATGTACCATTTTCCAACCAAAATGGGCCTTTCTTAATCAGTTCTTCAGACCAGTAAACTTGATTTAGCTAACATTACATTTAGTTTCTCACAGTGGTTCAAACTGTCTTGGAGTCCGGTTTGACATCATATCATGCCTGATCTTTAGCACCACTGTTTCTAGACTCTTTGGAGGTTTGGGGGAGGTGTGTTAGGGAGGGGTCACAAAAGAATCCTACAAAAGAATCCTAAGACAAGCCAGGCATTTGTCTAGCAGTGGTGGGGCCTATCGGGATTGGCAGCCTACTATGTTTTCAGAATTGTGTCACAGAAAGTACAGCAATCTGAGATTACGGATCATGTGCGAGTATAATATCTTTGAGGGAAATGAATAAAAAAAAAAAAAAAGTATAGTGTAGATATTTTAAACGATTCAGAAAATAATCAATTTCAATGCAACTGTTTAAACTTCTCAGCCGGCAGCTTATCCAAACCAATCGCTTTAAGACTGCTTTGTTTCCTGCTTAGTGCAATGAGAGAAACTTGGAATCAGACAACATGCTTCAGAAGTCTCGTTGATTCATTCCATCGAAAGTGATACAACTTCTGTGTTTCTTTTGACCCTGCTATCGTATAGCGTTCGTTCATATAAATCAAAATTGACCGATGAAAGACGCGAAAGTAAACACCAGTTCTTTAGCAGTTGTTCCAAGTTTGAATCAGTTGAGGATGAGGAGAGATGGATCGCATATGGTACTCACTTGTTGATGTTGCTTCCCTCCTTGAGTCGCTCACCCATAGCCCCGGTTTTCTGTGCTCTCTCACTGCCAGCCAGATCCACCAGGGAGAGTTTGCTCACCTTCTCACCAGAGACCTGCAAACAGATCAACATAACACTCTTAAGTACGAGCATCAATGCCAACACATTGTTCCATCACCATCGTCAACATCATCAGTTTAATACACATCTCAGGACGAACTGTCTCAACAACTAACTCAACACACTAAAAGAAACAAACAACGATCTGTAGAACATGATATGCTAAAAAAAAAAAAAATGAATTAAAAAAAAAAAAAAACTGGCGGCCAGAATTTCAAGCCTCCTGGTTATTCTTCGGGAAAACGACATAGGTATCATAATCATCATCATCATTCTCACCCTCATCATCGTCATTATCGTGATCATAGCATTAAAATATCGGGTCTTTCCCACAAAAATGCATGGCTGGTTACAAAACCTTTCTCGTGTTCAGTAAGGGATTCTTGTTACTTAAATGAGGTGTTCCATGACAACCCAACCTGTATGAATCGTTAACTGTGCAGGGCATTCCAGAACTTAAACAAACTCTATCACTTAAAAACTAGCTGTGCTACACAAACTAAGCGCTCATCAGCACCACATGAGTACTGGGATATTTAGAATAAGTTCACTGCCAGTACTATGCCAAACCAACTGATGGTCTGATTCTGACATATAACTTCTTTAGTGCCTCATGACACGATACACAGATCGCCCTAGATAATTCAAAACGATAAATCGAAAAACCCAGACATTCAAGTTGCGCCCCTTAAAGACATGGATTCATTGAGGCCGAAAAAGACCTGGATCTTTGACTGTTCTTTGCCACTTTGGAAGTCACAGAGGGAAATGAAGAGGTGGAAAGAAGAAAGGAAAGATTAAAAAAAAAAAATGATGACGGAAAGGAAGTATGATAGAGGCAGAATCAAGAGCGGCGTTAAAAAGCAGCCTGAAATATTATCTGAGCTGACGCCTAACTCTTTAGCTCTGTTTCAGCCCCCATCTTCACACATTTGCTTCATCACTCCTCAAATAGTCAATTCCTTTCCGACGACATCGGTTCAGTGCTGATGTTGTCTATTGTCTGATCAGTTCCCACTTCCCTATAACGATTCATCTCCAGTTGGCAGGTTTCAGTCGTATTACAACACCGACCATAAAGCTGAGGGACTACTGCTGTCCTTGCATCCATCAAATTGGCCCAGGCTATTGTAACCTTTTCTCGTCCATCCATGGCGTGCACCCTATCTCCCTTCTCTCTCTCTCTCTCTCTCTCTCTCTCTTTCTCTCTCTCTCTCTGTATGTGTACTTGTCTATTTGTCTGCCCGTTTATTTATCTATTCATATGTCTTTCCAATATACCTCTCCTTCAGTCTTTCTCTCTCTTTCAACATTTTTCACTTCTCTTTCAACATTCTTTCCCCCTCATAATAATATACGTCCTAGCTTTTCCCCATCCCTCTAAATGTTCTAATCACCACACTCTTAAACCGCAGATAATTTTTTGTTCTACTAATTTCACTTTTAATTGAATATGACTGATGCAAAGTACTGTCCGTTTTACAACGGAACACAGTCGTGGTGTTCCTTCCTCTAATCCTTACTCCTTCTCGTCAACGTCCTTTCCCGCGCAGTTGTTTCCCGGATGGGTTTCCTACTTTTCCAATGTCGTAAGGCTATCTAACAAAACTACACTTCCACATCCAAATCTTCGATGCATCCCCTACTAAGCGATCTCCATAATGATAAATAATGACTGTATTTTGCGCACTAACCACCGGAGGATCAATCCATCCATCAATCGGACTCTGATTTTGACTCTGACATGTGACTGAGGCCTACAGGTGTCCGACAATGCAGCCGGCTGTCTCTTCCTTGTCTCAATGGCTGAACCCTCTCATCAGCAATCCGTAACAAACCATCACATCCTTTGTGTAACACATTACGTTGATAGATGATTCCCGATGGTTCGACTCCGCGATAGAGCTCACAAATCACCGTATATGCAGAAAAGATAGCATGCCATAAGTATAATAATAATGCGTGTCTGTACAAATAATTTCTGATATAACAGGATCGTCAAACACGTTTTTGAACCAAAACCATCGGACTTTTCCAACAGTAAATCTCAGTCCCACGCCGCATTCACTAAATAGAGCACGCTGCCATTACCTACAACATATAATATAAATATTGTTATAAAGTTTTTTTGTCCTGTGACGGTTACACAGTTCCATCACTATCAAACGTCACAGCCCACCTCTTCGAGAAAGAAAGATAAAAAAAAAAACGTACGGTGCATTGCCAATGCTGACTGTCGAACTGTGGTGAAACATCTTTTATCTCTCGGAAACCACCTATCGGATAATCGGATTTTCATCAGAAGTTGGATATATTCTAAGAACATTATCACACAAACATCTCCATTATGTTTGGATACACTGCAGACAGCAGTGACACTTTCGAGTTCATTTTCTAAGGAGGATTAGTTTTCTGCTGACAAATAGTAGTACGACGCACGCCCTTCTGCTGCAATATAGAGCAATCTCTTCAGATTTTTAGTTGAATGTTTTAACGCTTGTCTTGCTGGATTGAAGATTTGGCTTGTACATTGCCTGAGTGGAATTAATGCAGAAATCGTTTAGACGTTGAAAACTGCTAATGTCTGATCATTGAGGGGGCAAATAAACAGCGACAGCAACGGACGAGTGCTTGTCCTTCCCTTCTGACAAAGTGGAACAGCAGCAACTATGGAATATCACATAATACAGTCCTACGTCCGAGTCATTCTCGTGATTCTCAGCTTGATGGTGGATGTGAGTGTCTGCCAAGCCAAATCTGGAGTATCGCCATCACCATCCAATTCAGATCCCGCTGGGCCCACAGGTAAGACATTTACTGCTCTACCCTAGGCCGATTCCTATCTCACATTTCAGAGCGTATTTTATCCTTTGGAGAGAGTCAAAGTAAGAAAGTAATGACAGGTGGATGAAAAAAAGACAAGAGCATGATAGTCTGGTATCCATGGGGAAATTAAATGCATTACACTTACAGGTACAACGTTAAGCTAAGGGACAAAGTGTATTTTCATTTGCTCACATGGCTTCTCCCATTTATCCGTTATTTTACATTGCCTTGCAACCATTTCTCATTTCCTTTACCAGATGGCTAGTTTACATATTTGTCTTTCTTTCTCTTTGTCAGCCGTGACGAGCCAACTCAGAAACTTGGACTACGACTACCAGGATCCCCCCAATGTTCCCGGTGTCCTCACCGACCATTCTGGAAGGCAGGCCACGACAAACAAGACAGCCGTGCAGGAATCAACGAACACTGGGGACATGAGCTCAGGCAGTCCTAGCAAGCCCCGAGAGGACGGCCTGTTCTATCCGCTGTATGGCGAGGCCATGGCAGGATATGAGGAAGGAATGTCTACTGGAGGAGACGGAGCGGTGCCCCAGACTGAGGGCATGAATGGTGAATGGATGGAGCGCCACGAGTGGCTGCTGGAACGAGTAAAGAAACTGCAAAGATTTGGTTTGGTAGACGAACTGGAAACCTTACAGAAACAGTACCCGGAAGTCAACCTAACCCTACTGTACAACATGCAGAACAGCGGTTATGGTGAGGAGGGATATGAGATGGAGGAAGGTGGGTACTTTCACAACGGAACATATTACAGACAGTCGGAGGGTGAAATGGAAGATGGCTACTGGTACAACGGTACTTTCTATCCCGGTGAAATGGAAGGCCCGGAAATGGAGGACGGATATTACTACAACGGCACATTTTATCCTGGCGAAAGGGAAGCTCCAGATATGGAAGACGGTTATTTTTACAACGGAACTTACTACCCGGGGTATGAACAGGAAGGCCCGGAACAAGAGGGTGAGGAATACGAAGACCTTATGTGGTGGCAACTTCATCATCCGCGCTGGCGGGATCGTCATAACAAAGGCAAAACTGCACCAGCTCCACATCTGCAATCTGTTCATGACAAAGCGGACGTGTATCCAGCGATGATGCCGTCTCCTCCACACATTTCGCCACAATACCAACCTATGTTGAACCCACAGAAACCACCGCACACAAGTGCTCAGGGACTTGCTATACCAGCGGCACAAAAACTGCCTATGTTCCAGGCTCGCCCGGCTGTCCAAGTGCCCCAACAGGCAAGTTATGGCGCTCCTCCACAGCCCAACCAGAGACAATTAGGGAGCAAGATGGAAAATCTGTCTCAGCAGGCAAAAATGACTGGTGGAGTAGGTCAAATCGGTCCGGCATCCGGCGGTCAAGGGCAGACACCGAGAGATCACCAGCCTCAGGGCGCACCTAGCTCTAGTGATAGTGTCACTCAAACAGACGCCTCCGTTAGTGATGGACACCAAAGCCGGACATCCTTCATGACATCTGCCGATATGCTGAACGCCTACCAAATTCCCGCCACGGTGACCGTAGGAATCGTTCTCGCCTCCATCATTGGTGTCTTCGTCATATTCGCCCCTCTGGTGTGCCTTCTCCACAAGTACCGGCAGGAGAAGCGGATCAGGAAGAGAACGTTTCTAAAGCGATCGGAGACGGGTTCTGTGGACGACGGTATCATGGATGCCATGGTGATGACAGAGCTGGGGGAGAGCGGAGATTCTCGTGTCCAGAATGTCGGACGCCGTGAGGAAAGCCGGAGGGCAGAGAAACACGCCAGGCCGGGTCGGAGTCGGGATTGGCGAGCAATGTCCTTGTCCAACGCCAGGGCAGAGTTACGATCAGACATACATCCAATGCAAACAAGATCCATCTATCATGGAATTGACGATGATCCTGAAATAATCATTCATTGAAACCTCCAGAGATATAACTATACTTAATTATTCACTATGTTTTCGGTCCTATATATTGATTGCTCATAACTGCAATGTTCTCTTTAGCTTCTTTTTGTTGCGTCAGATCTCTCCATCAGATCTACCCTGGATATTCAGCCCCCAAGGGCCTGTAAAATACTTTGTAATGTAAGGTGTTTAGATTCAAATATCCAAAAATTTAACTTCACGGCAGACAAAGAATGTGCTTTACAGAAATATTTACGATAGAAAATCTGTTCTTTTAATATTTTTCCCCTTTTTTTTAGCTCCTAAGCTCCAAACTGATGCAAATGTGTGTTATTTTCTGAACGGGACTGCACCATATTTGGAAGAATGGACACTGTAAAAATAAATCTTACTCTGCATGATCAACTGATTCCTTAAAGAAATCTATGTCCCCCAAAACATCTTTTAACAAAAATCGGATATAGCGAATATTCATCCAGATATATCCAATGAGTAGTAGGTGAATGTAAAAGGTATGTAGATCTTGTAGAGGACGACTGATTGAGACTACGGCAAATTATCTAAGTTCTGTGGGTAATGACTGACTATGCAGCAGCACGTAAGTCTCTGAAAGAGAGCCATGACGAGTGGGTTTCGCAAATGATTTAATGAAGGTATGAAATTGTAGGTGATGACTGAATGAAAGACTACAGTTTCACGTATGCCCAATGACGTAGTCTCATGTATGCCCAATGACGTAGTGTGACACATACTGAATAATATCCTGTCTCATGCATGCTCAAAGACGCCTAATCTCACGTACGCTGACTGACGTATTGCCTTAAGGCTAAAAGAACGTATGACAAAGACGGAGAAAATACCACAGTGAGCATCTTGTCATGGAACAATGTGCATAACGCATAAAGCCATCGGTGAAAACTCCAAGACATGCTTCATACTAACATAAAGTATCATTTTGTATATATACATTATGCATGTATGTGTGTTTTCGGATGAACTTCCAAGAAATTAATGAATAAATACAATACACAAATAACAAATGTTTTCCTGGTCGATTGGTTGAACAACTTATTAACGGACACGTTACATGTAGCTTGTATGATAAAAATCTCACACCACCATTCTGCATAGGCTTCCCTTTATCTTCGTCATGCGTGGGTGCGTAGCTGAGTGCATACGTGCATGCGTGCGTGCGTGTGTGTGTGTGTGTGTGTGTGTGTGTGCATTAGTAGACTATTTAATTGTTCTATTCACTGTGTTCAGCACTTGATCTTTTTCACTTATCCAGTCGTCAAAGGTCACATCTTCTCTTCCTTTGATCCTCCGCCTGCATATCCTCTTCCTCCTACTTCTGCTCTTCTGTCTTCGCGCTGTTAAATGCCTGTCCCGGACCACCTTGCTCGTTGCTCGGTCAGTGGGAGTACCAGGACTTTGTCTTTCAACCTCCTGTGTGAACGTTGTCTTCTTCCTTCTCCCCTTTCTTAAATATTCCTTTACTGAACATTCATTCTGTCGTTCTTGAGTAGCTCATTGTCTCTTGGTTGATATTTCTCTCTGAGTGCGATCAATTCATAATTACTTTGAGAAACTGGCACTCCTCATACTTCGTACATAGAAAGGCAAACGTTCTTGTTATGAGACACTCTGTGCGACCGTTTCGTGTATCAAAAACAAGAACTGAACAAAAACCAGACAACAAAAGAAGTCTCTCACCCCTTCCTGTGCCCGACTCTCTCTCTCTATCTCTCTCTCTCTCTCTCTCTCTCTCTCTCTCTCTTCTTTAAATTAATAGTCCGCACAAACATCATTGCTGAAGAGTAAACCGTTTCTTCCAACACAGATGCCATGATAATCTGATTATTTCTAATGATTTGCAATCGATCCTCAAAGTAGTGTTAAGACAATTGCACAAATATATAATACTGTTCTATGATGATAGGAGTATGATGCGATGCAGCACCAACATGCAAAAATCACATCATCAGACAGACTCAACTCAAATGTGAAATACTTGAAAAATAAAAGATCTACAGCATTTTCATTCTCTCTCTCTCTCTCTCTCTCTCTTTCTCTCTCTTTCTGTGTGTGTGTGTCTACGTGCGTGCGTGAGAGAGAGAGAGAGAGAGAGAGGAGGGGGAGAGAGAGAGAGAGAGAGAGC
The DNA here is from genome assembly GCA_038406235.1 of Peronia verruculata. Taxonomy (NCBI): domain Eukaryota; kingdom Metazoa; phylum Mollusca; class Gastropoda; order Systellommatophora; family Onchidiidae; genus Peronia; species Peronia verruculata. Next base: position 9,060 of record JBCAUA010306057.1, on the reverse strand, counting down.
GTGAAGTTCACGAAAGGATAAATATACATTAGTATCTACTCTCGCCTAACGCATGACTGATAAATATCATAATATCTGCATAAGTCTCGGTCGTATGGGGCATTGCAGTTATAGCTTCGCCAACTCAGTTGTATGGAATTGTAATCATAATCTTGTAGCGCCGATTGTCTGGCGATCGTTGACAAGATGTTCCGTAAGGTCGTGATAAGGAGCCACGGTCAGGGGGCTGAGCTCTGCAAGAATGTTTGCGAGCTGGAGCGCTTAACGAGAAATGTACATAATAATTGATTTCTGCAAGGTACATATTTAAATAAGAGATAGCCCATTCATCCCTGGGCGACTGCGTTATCTCGTATGCCCTAAAAACATTAAACTGCCTGCAAAACCGACCGTTAATCTGACAGGAAAGAAGATTTGAAATTATTTAGGTAAATTTAAAAGTCATCATCATGACAGTTCTTGCGTATACCGAAATAGGACTGTTAACTCTCAAAGTACCAGAAGAAATTGCTGGGATGCCAAAAATTCATATGCGTTCGCATTCAAGCTCCAGAAATGAAATTCCAGACCTCGTAAAACGATAAGATGAGTGCTCCGTAACTTTATTCAGAGATGTCAATCTAAGACTTCTAAAAATAACCGGAAGTCAAGGGGGCAAAAGTCCCCAAAGTTGGGGGGGGGGGGGTGTGAACCACTTATTTTCACAAAAATGATGGCTTTTTAGCTTACATGATCGATATCGGAAATTCGTCAAGTAGCAAAAGGATAACATCCCTGTTTATTGTCAGATATTACTAAAATAATTCAAATACAAGCCAAGTCTTTGAGCAGATCGGCCCTTTGATACGCGCAGAGTTAAAGTCTGTAGGAAATTCTGACTGTGATAACACAATACCTTTACATCATGTAACGAAGCCTGGCCATTGTTCACAGGACTAGGTACGCTATGAAATGGAATGAAGGGCTTCATTTTGACAGTGTTAGTGAATGAAATGGCAGAATTTTGGGTTGAGCAGTCTCTGAACAGGGTCCCTCCGACCCTCTATCCTCCTACTTTACTCCATTTCTTTCTACCTCACTCCCTCTCTTCCTCTGCCTTCCTGCCTGTCTGTCTGTCTGCCTGGCTGGCTGGCTGGCTGGCTGTCTGTCTGTCTGCCTGTCTATCTGTCCGTCTGTTTGTCTGTCAGTGACAACTATCTTTTCCTCCTCTGCCAAAACACAACCCAGAGATAGAAATATCACCATAACTTTGTTCAAATCTTTCCTATATCTTGCTAAAACCTTAGGATGCCATAATGGTGACAGATCTCTGGCTATGTTAATGGTGTCAAGTAAATCAACAACTGCTGAAACATGACCTGTGTGTGTGGGACTAAGTTATAGTGTGATCCCCAAGGAAAACACTGGAGGATCATGGCGCTCATAGCCGCTGAGAATGGTTCAAGTTCAACGATCGGCTTCCGACGTGTGTCACTTATCCATACATAGGACATAAGCCGATTAGGAGTTACAGAAAAGCAATGATGGAAGAGAGAGAAAGGAAGAGAGCAGAGAAAACTGAGAAAGTGGAAGAAAACAATAAAAGACAGCCCGCCTGAGCTTGGCGAGAGGAGCCCGAGGACTAAGTGTTCTTTCCACTGATGATCAAGAAGAAACGTGTTGTAGGTCCTGAATCCTAAAAGTGTCAATGGGATCAATCAGCTCAGAGTCAAAGACTTGCTCATTCTACTTTGCATTAAAATAATTTAAGACCAATATACACAGTAGTACCACATTACTCGTCTCGTACTAACAGTGGGATTTACACTGTCAGTTCCTGACAGTTTCCGCTTTAGAGGTAAATGTCCTCTAAGTCCCGATCTCAGTTGACGACCGGAGGATAAATTCTATGAAAAGTTCATCGGAAAAGTAAACCCCACTCAAACCTGGTTGTCGGTCAGTAAAGTAGTTAACAATATCGGTAATCCCTTACACAGACATGTTGTTAGTCTAAGGGGTACGCAGTTCTATTTCTCCCCCACCTCGCTTTTCACATGCATAACATGAAGGTAGAGTGACCACAGGGAATGACCAACACGTCCTTCATTTACTGCAAATGAATGTCCAGAGTAGCCTGCATTCATAGCATACTTAGTCTCCTCAGTCAGTGAGAAAAACTGAGTGATGTCTTGAGCTGTGTGTTTCTGATGGGATAGGCCATTAGATCAACAGCATTCAAATTTTCTAAAGGATCACCTCTTGAATGTAAGGTGGAATATTCAAGGAAATGAGCCAGTGAAAGCTAGTCTCTAGGATTCTGAACCGGAACTTATGCTTCGTCCGTGCATTCTGTTGTTTTACCCTAGGAACAGTTTAAAAGATTATGTGTTGACAATTTCGTTTCAAAGCCTCAGTGATATTACAAGTGGAATACTGCCATTTGAATCAAGTATTAACATGTGGAAACCTATGTAAGCATAATTCCAACAGTAAAACAATAATTCCAAATGTCAATCTGATAAATATTGCATGAATACATCATCGGCGCTTAAATATACTCTAAACTACAGTGATTGGAGTGCCTAACATTCTGGTGACTCCAGAGACAAATTATTGGTCTTTGATGTCTCAGTAAAAGACATCAGAGAGAATAAATGTGACAGCTTTATCATGGACGATGTAACTATAGTCTTGAAGGACCAGGCCGATCAATATCTACAGAGTCCCCATTTCTGGATGACGACAGATCAAATCATTTTATACTCTGTGCTTCTATCAGTCTTTCTGGGATTTCTCGGGCTTAATATAGTGTTGTTTATTCTCCTCTGCGTGAGTGAAAAAGACAGGCGAGGACAGGGAAATGCACCAGATACTGACACAAACATGAACGTGGAGAACACGCCCAGTCTAGCACACGCTTCTAATGCATCAGCTGAGCTCTCCGCCTTCCAGGGCCGTCGCCAGCCTGTCTCCGGATATGTTACTTTCTACCCGCTCCATGATGAGCATGAACGTCGAGCCTTGACACAATCAAACTCATCACAGGACTGGACAGCGGACATTCACATGCCCGGTCCCCGTGGACAGATATCATGCGTGGATCCCGAAATCGACCATATCATGACAAGTCCTACTGAAGCTGCTCATATCGACAGTCAACCGTCAATTTCAAATCTGACACACGCCATGCTTTCAGAATCTTCTCTTCACACTGCAAACATAGATTTATCTTCTCAACAACCGAATTCGGAGTGGAATGCTAAGTCCGTTTTCAGTAACTTTCTAGCGACAGACATAGTCTATAGTTCTGTTAAGGACACTGCACAATATCAAGTATTAAAGAAGTCACAACCCCCAAGCGAGTTACTTGTCTCACAAAGGCTAGGCTTGCAAGTGTGTTGGTCTATTAGCAATGTAACAAATTATTCACAAAACGATACAAAAAGTGGAGATATAGGCAAATTTCCCATCCAGCTTTGTACAAATCCATTCAAATTCAGTCAAGAGGATGTTTCCGCCAATATATTTGATTCACCTGTTAATTTAACGCCTTTAGTCCACAGAGAATCTTCCCCGGGATTAAACGAGGTAGATGGCTACAGGATTGTTTGCACACAAACTGACAGATGTGACTCATCTACGCTGAAAAGATCCTATCGTGCCACCCAGGAACCAGACAGTTCAAGACATACAATGTCCACAGAACGACAAACAAAGCCGGGCCGTCTTGAATGCAAGAATCAAAGATATATAAAGAAAAGGGACGGTGGGCTTTACGCTCGATGTAAAACATCAACAGGACGAAAAGCAGTGGACAGCCCTATAAAACCAACTGAGGCCGACCACCCCAGCTCTAACTTGAGTGCTAAAGGCACCACAGCCAATGGTGACACTAAAGTTGCTCCCCCTATTGTTGAGGAGAGAGATCTTTCCTTGAATGCCAGTAAGCATCCAACAATGGCCAGAAATTGCAATATCGAACGTCAGTTGCAGGTGGGCATGTCTTCACAAGATAATTCTTATGATTATATTCATTATGAAACAAATTTTACGCAGGTGGACACTGCTATGGACAACAGCAGCGATATAAACGGTTTGGACTGTCATGGCAGCAGCCATCAGGAAAACCCCCGTGACATTCACACTCAAACATCCCAGTCAGCCACAGTGTCTCAGGATTCTAACCAAACAACATCACATGACCCTGCCAACGTTACCGGAAACAGAACACTTCAAGCAGAGCAGACTTATTACTTATACACAACGAGTCATTTTAGTTCCACGGCTACAGAACCATCTACTGCTTCATCTCTATCCAATGGAGACAATACTCCCAACGGCAGAATGCCATTCTCGTCTTTCAATTGTCAGTGTGACATCAACTCAAATGACAAAAGGACAATGACCGACGATCAGAGTTCTCATGACATCCAAAACGGACTGCCTTTCTACCTTGCATGCCACCATGCCAACACAGAATCCACGTCGGTATATTCAAAAGAAAAGGGTGCAGTTGATGACATTTTATTTGATTCTTCATTTGTTGTCGACGATCCCTACAATAACACGGGCAAGCCTAACCAAGGCAATATACAACATCAGTTACACATAACTGGAAACCCCCAAAACAGATCTGCAGACCATTCAAAAAATAAGACCACTAGGCAGGTGCAAATGGATGACAACGCAGCCAAAACAACTGAATTAGTACAGGCCTCGGGGTATACCATGTTATACAAGCCAGCACATATCTCTACTGTTTTTGCGCTGTCTGAATCCAGCCTGAGATCACAGGCCAGCTGTTCCCCAGCCTTCACTTTACTCATGCCATCCTCCAGTTTTGTTCTCAGCGATGAGGATCTCAAGATGTACCACGAGGTGACAACTCCAACCATTGACGACCTTGTTCAAAATGGCACACTGCGAGGGAAGAGACCTATTGTTTCCAAATTTGACCTACAACGGAATGAAAATGGCCGTCATCTAAATATCCGTATGTCTGACAGCCTAAAGACTCAAGACGCAGATAGTGTCTCCAGTTTCACTCTATCAGATTTTGACATTGGAGAGTCAGACGTGGATGATATGGACAAAGAGATACAGAGTATAGGAGAGAAAGTCACTTCTCAACCATATGACAGGAAAGACACTTTTGGTGATGTCCAGCTGTAAAGCGAAAGGACAATTAGTGGAGTTCGCCGATCATAAACACAAATTATGACGATTAATAATTGTCAGCTGTTTAATAATTATAACTAGTTCACGGATCAATATTTCCTCTTTGTTCCCTTGTTTCTTTCTGTCTCTCCTCCCTTCCTCATTGTGTGGCTAAGTGTGTCCGTGCGTGGAAGAGCCATCGGTAAAAGAGAGAGAGAAAGAGAGAGAGAGAAAGAGAGAGAGAGAGAGAGATTGCGAGTAATGATACACAGTTCTGTTTGTTATTGAACATACAATTTTTTCTCATCTCACTCGCTTTCTACCCCAGTGCAGCCCCCCTCCCTCCCTCTCTCTCTCTCTCTCTCTCTCCACATATTCCAGAAATGTACGTAAATGTGGTGACTATAATCAATAGCATATAGGTACATGTATGTATATTATATTAAGTTCAGACAAAGTAAGCCACTCAACGGTCAAAAATCGTTGGCTCCGCCCCTGCATGACTTATGGGTACCCTGACCATTCAGTTGTACAAGTTCAGCTGTCAGCCCTCCCTCTCGACCGTCTCATTGATAGTTACTAAGACCGCAAAATTTAAATACACTCAGAAACAAAACAGATCACGTTATCGCCCTTGCAAAACTTGACTATATGCCTTGGGAGGCCGTCAGAGAGATAGACTTGTCACTCCATAAATTATGTCTGAAAAAGGACGTAGTTTATCGTTCCATGCCAGGCATCCATGCCAACACAGGGGGTGGCGGGAGCTCCTCTTGTATCCTTTCTATCATTGTCTGCATCTCAAACTAACTTAAATTTTAAGATACAAGTGAAACCATAATGCGGATGAATTAACTCCTTGTTGTTGTTGTTGTTGTTGTTATTGTTGTTGTTGTTGTCGTCGTCGTCGTTCTTGCTACTATTATACTCCTGTGATTGTTACTGCTGTTGATGCTGCTGTTGGTACTGTTGTTATTATTATAGTCATCGTCTTCATCGTTGTTGCTATTGTGCTTCATTATATATATACCTTCCCATTCAATGTATGCACAGATGTCAGACTAAACCACAGATGCCAGATGGTTCGACATGCAGCCAAGAACTTTCAAACCGTCAGGTCAAAATAGAAAACCGATTATTTTCAGGTAACCAGCACTACGAGGGTAAATATTTCATAAATATTCGAAACTGACTATCGGTCCCACCCTGATACCTGATCGAAAAATGATCTGGCCGCTCCTTTCTGTATGTATGGATAGAAACCTCACACATCTCTGTCCTGTCATGAGACTGTCAATGCTATCTATAACCGAATAAAAGTGAAAGAAATGAGATAGTATAAATGATATCCTATCTTGTCCCGCCTCCTCTCGTTCTTTTTTTTTTTTTTTTTTTTAAATCGATATAAATATTATGTAGGTTATTGCGTGCGGATATGTCTGTGCAAAATGGGGTGGGGAACTGGTGGGACATGGGGGAGGGGATGGAAGCCAAAATAGAGAGATACTAGTCATGAATATGTATTTAACCCGGGCTACGGAACGGATCCCCACAGTTGGAATACAAGCCCGCTTACTGGCAGCATTCTGGACATTTCAGTTTCGGACGTGATCTGAACATTCCTTCATTCAATATTTTCAAGGAACGGACTTCTGTCTATGTGTCCTTCAATAACAAATTAAGATATACAGCAATAAAATGCATAACAACGACAACGAAACGAAACAAAACAAACAAAAAACTGTCCACTGAGCAAAATCAATGAATAAACGTCTAACCGTTCTGAAAATTGAACAAGTTTTCTTTCACGCACCAACGTATAACCTTTTTGAATTACTTTTCATTCATTTTTGTCTTTCTCATTATTACTGACTCGTGCGTAAGGCATAACAGGCGAAATCTGTACAATTCCAGGATTGTATCGAGGAGGCTAGTGGTGCCAAATACGTTAAAAGCTCTTAGCCAAACCAAGGAGCCACTAATCGTCAGTTAAAACGTTAGCAGTGGTTTTGTGGACATGGCTCCGACAAAAACAGCGACAGCGGTGTTAGTAATATTTTGTATAGTGGCCCATATCCAGAAAGACAGACTCGCCGCCAGAGCTCTCTGTAACCAAACTCCAAAATGTGAATCATGCTCCGGAACCCAAGCGACCTGCTCTGTTTGTCCCCAGGACACAGACATCCCCGAAAACGTATATCTTCTGGTGATCAAGGACACATCCTGTTTAGTGCTCAAATCATTTTCAAGGTACCAACGCCTAGTAAAAGTCACACTGGATGACATAGGTACTAGGGGAATTTTGGGAGAAGTTTTTAAAGACAACTCAGGCCTAAGATACTTGTCGATGGCGGATAATCAGCTTACGTATCTTCCATCTCCAATGTTCACTGGTCTCGACAATCTTTTAAATCTCAATGTTCAAGGTAATAACATCGATGCTTTGACAGATTCTGGTCTCACAAGCCTGTCTTCACTAGCTGTTCTCAACTTGGCCGACAACGAAATTAACAGTGTGTCAGAACTTGCGTTCGCTGGTTTAGAACAGATTGAAACCCTTATTTTATCGAACAACCCCATCAGCGCCATCCACCCCGGCGCCTTCAAACCTCTGGTCATGGCAAAAGAAATCAAACTGGATGGCATGGATCTCACCATTATTCCTCCGACGCTATTCAATGGTCTGTCATCTCTGGAGCTGGTGGATCTAAGCAACAATGGCATTAGCACCATTTCGTCTGACAGCTTTAACAATGTCAACATAACAACTTTGGATCTCAGTGGAAACCCCATTCAGACCATTCAGGCCGGTGCCTTTGGTGGAAGCCGCATCACAAACCTCAACCTAGCAGGAACTGGTCTGAGAGCTCTGCCAGCATCTCTGGAACCATGGCTGACCTCTAACAATGTGGTGCTCAATCTGGCCAACAACGACCAATGGCAGTGTGACTGTCACTCGGTATGGCTGGGGAAGTATCTCCTCACTAATCCAGCGAGTAACAGTCCCGTGTGCAAAGGCGACAACCTCATCCCCCATATCAATTTCACAATCGCTACGCCCCAGATTGAACGTGACTGCCTCAGCACAACTACTACCACCACCACGACCACACCTCCCCCATGTCCCACTCCACCAGAATGTACCGAATGCTCTCCCACAAAGGCAGTCTGCCATATTTGTCCAGATGACCCCAGAATCCCTGACACCGTCACTGAGCTCACTATTACTCAGACGAACTGTAGCAGCAAATACTTCACTATGGGACTCATCATGAAATCAACCTTTGAACGTTATACCAATCTTCGGTCCTTGAACCTTGACCAAGCTAACATCCAGAGGTTTTTCCACGATGTTTTCCACGGCAACACGAATCTACGCAGCCTGTCCATGGCTAACGATCACATCAGAAGTTTTGGAGAGGATCTGTTTGATGGACTGAGCCGTCTCGAGGAGCTAAACATGTCGAATAGTACTATTTCAGAACTGGTACCTTCGTCTTTCGCAAAGCTGACATCTCTTCGAACGTTGGACCTGTCTCAAAATAAGCTGCATGAGATGAATGACACATATTTGGATGGGTTAGTGAGCTTGACGTCACTAGATTTTGCTTGTAACCCTATTGCAAATATCCAGCAAAATGCATTCCAGCCACTGCAAAGCGTGATCAAAATTGACCTTCGCAACACGGAGGTGACTACAATACCGTCCAAACTGTTTGCCAACCTGGCCACACTTGAGGAACTCAACATGTCTGGCAGTAAAATAAGTCTTATCGCTGATGACAGTTTTACCGGCGCTTCGTCAATGGAAAAACTGGACCTTTCCTCTAATCAACTATCACAGGTACCATCTCCAGCTATAAACGATCTTCTCAGCCTTACAGACCTGGATCTTTCACACAATAACATACAACAACTCAAACC
>JBCAUA010305948.1:0-19398 GCA_038406235.1 Peronia verruculata | reverse complement strand
GTCCCTATGGGTACCTTAGCTTACACCAACGCGTAACTCCCTTGAAGTTACAACAACTTCATGAATACGGCCCCAGGAGCACTAGAGCAGGCAGTGAGTTAAAAGGAACGTCCATACTTGATAGAAGATGTGAGCTCCGTATCATCTGCATTTATTTATTTGTGATTAGTCTACCTCATATCTGTTCCACCTTTTCCGAAACTCTATTAAATGTTAAAATGTTAATGGACAATACTGGTGTATGAGGATTTCTAGGATGATATTGATATTGATTTTAAAGAAATGGCAGTTTGTGCCTTAAGTGAGCCCCACATTATTTTACTACTTGATGTCTGGAAGAAAATTTCAATATGATTACAAAACATGAAAACAAACATTTGACCGGATTGGTCTCTTGAATCGTCTAGGCATAATGCAACAATTTTTTTAGCCTAATGATATCTTGTGTGTCTTTTTGAAATGCTAACAGATAGTCTTTTCTTCATTTGTTTCTACCACCTCTTTCTCTCCTCTCCCTCCCCCCCCCCCCTCCCAAGAAAAAAATAGTACGACTCGTTCTTCTCCCCACCCTGCCTACCCAACGAAACCCTTTCCAGCTTCCTAAGAATTGAAGACACCTTGCTCACTGGTCTATCTGATTTAGCTTGTCCAACTTCCCCTTGCCCGAGTTAAATTATTTCAAAGAGAAGCCGGATGACGGCACAAGACCTGTTGGCCTACCTATTTACCTTTGCGGAAAATATTTTTTTATTTATTTCATAAAAGTGATTGTTGCTTTTAATAACCATTTGACTCTCAAGCAAAACAATAAATTTCCTTCACGAGACTTGGAATATGTGTCTGTGCCAGAATTCGCTGAGATAAAGAACCGAAATCTATTAGAGGGGAAATCTAATATAAGACACATCGAATTTCTCTCTTGGGCCTTATTTTTATATTTAATCGGTTACCCAAATCTATCATCCTGCCATAGCCTAATTATGATGCTATATTTTTATACAATCTTTTGCATCCGTCTTTCGACAGATCTGTCGACACAATTTTAGAAATGCTGGCTGCAAGTGGACAGAAACCGGTGACCACAGCAGAAGGGTCGGCAGCGGCCAAGCGTGTGGGGGCCGCCTGCTACATTGAAACATCGCCGGAAGTGGAAAAAAGCGTGCGAAAGCTCATCAATAGCGCCATCGCCTCAGTTCTAAAGGTCCGGGGAGGCGACTCCAGTGCCTGCACGATATTGTAGCACATTTGAGGGACAAAGTTTGAGTTAGAGTTGTTTTTAAAATCCATTTCTGCTGTCTTTTTGTGCGGGATTGTATAATGTTGAATTGTCAAACAATGTCAGAAAAATTGTGCCAGAGGCATTCTTCTGAAATTTGTATATATTCTCATGTAAATCAAGTTTCTTTTGTATTTACACATGTGATTTCTCTTTATTTAATCAATGATGTTGTGCTTAAAAAAGAAATAGCCACGAGATAAGCAATAGTTAGGGATGAACCAAGTTTTATGTCCTAGTCATATTGTGCTGTATAGCACATGCAATGATACCCAAGGCATTATGAGCTACATGTTTTTAGACAGTGATGTATTTTTCATCTGTACAGCAGACTTGTCACAAATCTGTGCCGTCTATGTGATCCATAAGAATCAAAGTTTTACATCATCAATGTTACTGACTTGCATTTGAGTTTAGATTATGTTAACCATATAATGGTCTTCCTTAGTAATTACATGTTTATACTGTAATCACTGGCAGATTCGATGCATAATTTTAATAGATGTCGGAGATATTGTAGATTAAATCCAAGAGTTCCATCATTTTTTACTTAATTATTTTAATGTAACCATGACAATCCTCATTGGGTTTTGGCGCCTTGAAGTCTTTCTGCATTGTGTATTATATTTATATATGAGAAATTACCAAGTAACATACCTTCACACTTGAAATCATTTCCACATCTTAGAATCATGAATGTGTCACACCACAAATAAACCTGCTATACATTGGCTAAAAATTACACCAGGCTGGAGGAGCAGAGTATTATGTGAGATTTAGGTGAGATCAGTTAAATAGAAGAAACGTGAACCTGATCTCAGATGCCTTACTTCTTGGAAAAGTGGCAACATTAGAATGTTCTACGATGAGATTTGTTTTGTTTTGTTGTGTTTTGTTTTTACCAAGATCATGCTAGTACATGTACCATTTTTATTCACAAGGAAGATTAAATCAACAACAGTATCGATCTTTACTACTATAGAAGGCATACATGATGGCTCTGACGATCACTTTTGAATGAATGGAGAGAGTGGATGGTCTCCATTTTAATGTGTACAACAAATGGAGATTTGGGGGCTTTCTTCTCATTTATACAGACAATTGATGTTTCAGGTATTGTTAATGTTTATCAGCATCATTATAGTTACCGTAAAAAAAATCTCCCCTTGTCTTTCAAGATGACATGCATCAGTGGTCTTTGCCACAATCAATAGAGTATGCTGTAAACTATTTTTATTTCTGCTGAGAATCTTTAAACTTATAGGATGTGCTTGTCAAAATGTCTCTGTACTCGAATAAAATTTTGTGTACACTTAGAGTTGACTGTAGTCAACGACTGGAAATACGGACCCGACTATTTTATAAAACGGGTAAAACTTTCTCTACCTCATTAGTAGTATTAAATGTGCATAGCATTGGTGACCGATGCAATATTAGGTCATATATCTCTATTATTCAGTACTGGCCAGTCTCAATGTACTGTGAAAATCTTTTGACTATACTTCCATAACAATGTGCTCTGACAAAACATCATTGAGCAGTTGGGTTTTTTTTTTTTTTCTTTTTTGCACTAACAGTCTGTATTTCACAATCCGACTTTACAGCCTGCCCCCCCCCCCCCGACACACACACACCTCCACAGCAGTTTTTGAGCCGAGGAAAGTGCTTTGTGACAAAATCTGTAAGCTGTGGTGGGAATGTTCATAAACTGTTTGCAAGGCTGTTTCTTAATTAGAAATGTTGGTGCCAAAAGTTGCTCTCAAAAATTTGTCATTTATTATTAGAAGGTTTAATATCAGCTCTTTAAAGGTTAATACTTCAAAGAGACAGCTCATCTTTATTGCTCATTATCCTAACGAGTCTTTTATCCTGACGATGTATATAGTTATGCAATAATTTGTGTATTTACTTGCCTAGGTTTGTTTTGTTTTTGTTTTTTTTCAGTCTTACTTTCACAAACAAAATTGTTTATGTATACAGTTCTGTGAGCACTATAATATTATGATATTTTTCATTTGACCAGAAAGCAGATATTCAACAAATGATGAGACTTGGTAGAAATATTTCTTCCCTCAAATAAACTGATTTTAGGATAGCAACACTATTTTTCTTTCGAACAAGAAAAGATGCCTTATTTTTCAAGCTTACGTTACATATTGATCAAAATTAATTAACTGATTTAAGTCTGACACAACGTATAAAAATAATTAATCCTAAGTTACAACAGTGTGCACCATTAATGCCATATAGTGCTTTTTGGATTATTTTATCAGTTGGTTTCAAACGTCTATACTGCTAGTAGTGCTACAGATAACATTCCTTCCACTATATAAATGTGCATATCCGATTTAATTACAAATTAAAACCAAAAGTGAAGTGGAAAATATCTTAATATGACTTTCATGATAAATGAGCAAATCAGTTATTGTGATATGTCATACATTGAAGATTAATTTACACAGATGTGTAGAACAAGAATATTGCGGCATAACATCATCTCACCTTCTGTCAATGGATGTAGCCTTTCATCGTATGAGCCATGACAAATGTATTCAGTTAAAAGTTAGAAAGTCTGTTGCAATGGTGAAATTAAGCCTAATAATATCCTAAACTGCTCTGAATTGGCCTGTATTGATAACCTGAACGTATCTTTATCTTCAAGATGTTTCATTACTATTATGTCCTTGACCAGATCATTGACTTCAGTGAGGGTTAACAAAGCTTAGCAACAGCCAAGTCACTTGATTGTTCCTGTGTTATAGTTGTTATTTGTGATAAAGAAAAAGCTGTTTTCCACACTCAAGAACTGTAAGTGAATTAGAACATCTGCCAAAACACAGGTTCTTTGTTCCTTACTCTTTTAAGAATGGATGAGCAAATTATGATCATCTATATTACTGTTACTCATCAATGTGCCAGTTTGAATTCCATAGTTTTGTTCACTGCTTTTTTTTTTTTTAATACATGTATTTCTAAAATTTCATGAACAAACAAATAATTTTAAGAGGTTAATTTTGACAAGCATGTAAGAATCTACAGCAATTTGAATATACAGTATAATAATAATCATTATGTGTCTATTTCTGATAGTTTCATCAAAGGAGATTTTTTCATTTTTTATGTTTATGTTCACAGAGCGTTGAGAAAACTTTATTTTGTGAAACCAGTACTTTGCATGAATGGCGTAGATCGAAACTGAGCTTTAGGACATGTTTCATTTATTTATTTTAATAATTTTTTTTTAATGACTTTGTACAGTCAATGTCTCAGCCTTGGCTGTATTCGTCATTATATTTCGGTAGAAGCTCTTCACTGCCTCTTGAGACTGGACATCTTTCATATAAAAGCATTATGGTGATTGGTAGGCTGCCTGCCAGTTGACATAAAAAGACTTAACTCCCAAGTTTTGATTTTTGGGCCAGTTTCACCCCTCTCTAGGTTAAGTCTAAGTAAGAAGGTAAGAAAAACTGAATGGAGATGGAAGACTAACAGAGTAGCAAATCAAAACTGTTATCGAACTGCATTCTATTTCCTAAATCTAATTCGCCCGCCATGCCCTCAAATATTGGCAACACACTGTGAATTAATTGTGAGCAGGAACATGTATCCTTTGTTAGCTCTGAATGTCTGTAGTTTGATTCAAGTTTCAAAACTATTGTATTCTATTATTTAGAATAACAAGTTATGCCTTTATGTGATATATAATAAGGTGAGTATGATGTTATTACATAGTAAACTATTTGGAACGGGATTCCACTTCAAAATACATGTTTGCTCATCGAGTCTTTGACCAGATTGATACCTTGACATTTCTCAGGCTAATAGTGAGACTAGGCAGACTTTCTGTGCAGACAGATATTCTGTAAGACATTGTGTAACAGGATATACATTTGACAGAATTTCCAGGCTTTAGACAGCTCGAAATACGTTGACTGCAGTTGCGAGTTAAAATAAAAACTAGGCAATCAGCTGTGCTCTTGTATCGGTTAAATTAAGAAAATGTTCATTGACTCAATATTTCTGCTAAATGTAGACATATATGTTTTATTGTTAATTCTACTTGAATTTTCAGTGGGAGATCATTGTGCTCAGCCCTGTTACTTCCCTTTGCCAGGCAAAAGAGGCAATGAACAAGCAGTGTGGAGGAAGGGGAAAAAAACAACACTTTTGTGCCCTTTGCTTTAAACATAATCCATGAAAAAATAATTTCCAAAAAAAAATATAGGGTGTAAGAGAATGTTTTCTCTTTATTGTTATAATTTATCAAATGTTTTGATGACAGGTCTTTCGGCTGACATGAAGTAAAGGGAATATTTTCTTCTTCTTTACACTGCCTCTTGCACAACACCTCTTTTATCTGGCAAAGGGCTGTAATAGTGCTGACCACAACGATCTCTCATTGACACGTCCAGTTCAATCCCTGAAGTGCAATAAGACCTTAGTAGACCCTTGGTCAAAGGTATCAGTTTTACAGAAACTTCAGCTTTTTTTTTTTTTTCTTCTTTCTTTCTTCCTTACAATTATGAGACAACTTGGAACTTTGGCTTCTTTGGAACATTTCATGGTTTAAAGGATGATGGTGAAACGATGCCTGTGGTCTCTATTACAAATACCTAGTTCTCTGATACACTGATTGAACACTTCCTTTCCTGCCAATGAAAGTCTGATATGAAATGATATATGAGCACCAGGGGAGGAACTTCTCTTATTTAAACTTTATACATATATGTGATAAATCTTAATACTGAATAAAAAATTTGACGACTTTCACTGGAGCAATATTGTGATCTCACCATTATTTATAACTAACATTTTGATATTCCATGCATGTAATTACATGTCTATTCATTGTCACTATTCATCCACAGTACTTCAGAGTTAGGTCCAATGTAAACTGTCTATGGAACCTGCTCATAAATCAACATTCTCATAATATTTTACCATGCAGGTAGGAGGGGCAAAATCGATTTTTTTCTTTTTTTGGAAGTGGCTTGCTGTGCTGAAATGCACAATTATTGTGAGTCCAACGCAGTTCTGTCTAACATGGCCCAGAAAGCTGAAAAGCTATAGATTTGTATTCACTACAACATGCGCAACAAGCTAGCACAGAATGAGACTAGCACATATCATGTATAGCATTATGGCCTGGGAACTAAACGATTTAGTCAGCATTACATAATCTACTCTTTTACCACAAAGTGCCAACAGAATTATTTATGTACATGTATTTGCATACACAGTCATCTTTTTTCTCTAATTTTGTCGATATGAGTTGATTTCCCCAACTAACACAGCAACATCATAATTGACCAAAGGCCCTTGTAACTTTCTGTGGTCTTAGACAAGCTGGTTAGCATATCGGTGCAAATTTTGGTGCCTTCTTGAAGTTGTTTGACATGGTTGTGAATAAATAAGTAACTTATTTTGCAAATGCAAGATATTCTGAGTCCTAAGGTTTGCAGGTTCTCGGGAAAAATTATCTTGAAGTACATGTAATACATGAATATATAGATTGGTTTTCCTTTTTGTTATCTTTTTTTTTTTTTTTTTGTTTTTTGTTATTGTTGTTTTTAATTTTTAAGAGCAATGTATACATTTATATATATGTTTTTTTCACAGTTTGTGCCTTCCTTCTCAACACATTTAAACCATCATTTATAACGAATTATAAATTGTTTTCATCAAACGTTATTTTACAATAAACGAAAGTGTTTCACACAAGAATTTATAAGAATGTGTTGTTGTTGTTTTATTTAAAGAATAATACTGTGTTTGATTTTTTTTAATTAATAAAAAAGCAACAGAAAAAAAAAAACATGAACAGTATATTCGTTCTGGTGCTGGTTTGACTGATGTGGAATTTATTGATTTGAATTTGTTATCACAGGGTATATGAGCCATATGCTACACCTCTTGCTTCTGCGACTTAATATTACATTATTTTTTTTTATTTTTTTTTACCCCTTTGCTTTAGTTTTGTTAGCACTAGGGGTTCAGATTCACCGGCCACAAATAGCCATGAAAGTGCTATCGCTAACATGGGTAATTTATTTTCCTTGTCTTCTTTGGAGTAAATGTATTTTGTTTGCTCGTTTGTTGTTGTTCTTTAATTCACACGTGTACTTGCAAAAATATCTCAAGGATGGCTATCGAGGTACCCTCCACCAGGAGGTTGAAAGAGGTATATAGAACGTAAAGGAATGGGTACTGGTGATATATCATTGTGGATGTTTTTGAGAACATTAAACATATATTTCCATGATCTTCTTAAGATATTGTAGTAATTATGTTATTATATATATTATATAATTTTTAAAAATCTGCTAAGATTGGGGAAGAATAAGAATTTGGTAACAAACCTAGAAATGTACGTACATGTAAGCCAAAACGAATAATTATAATAATACACATTAATCTTATTAACGTTTGAAATGGACAAACTTGTTGTTCAACTCAAGGGTTCCTCAACATTTTTCTGTAACTGACGGTTGATTCTGTTAGCACTGGATACTATTTTTACAATAAATCTAAGTCCATTTCAGTCTGTCCTCTCTACTGTTCCTTGTTTGTTATTCTCTCTTTCACCTCATTTGGGTCTTGTTAAAATTTTTACATTTTTGTTTTCATACCACCCAACTACAAATGCAAACGTTTGTGCACCCATTACTCTATAAGGTATTAAATGATCTCATTACTCTATAAACTCAAAGCTCACAACGAAATTGTAAGTTCTCAAATAATTTAAGAAATTAATAGACTTCGGGGCGTCAACATCAGCTGTGTTTTCACTTTCACGTCGTACAATTCTTTTTGAGTTTTTCAAACATCATTTAAAAAATAAATGCAAACGTAATGGTATGGAGACAGGGGTAGGCCCTAATTGAAAAAAATAAATAAATAAATTTTTATAAAAACGCTGTCATAAATGACTGGATTTTACAAAAACAAAACAAAACAAAACTATTTTTAAAAATTCAGGTGATCTGATCCGTTTTGCAGCAATCATTGAGAGCAAAAGGTATTGTAAGGAAGACACAGTATAATACACTGTATATTAATGAAAACAACGTTAACAGGCATACTTGGGGGGAGGGGGGTATGCAGTAATTCTGAGTAAACAATTCTTAGTTTTATTAATTGTGTATCATTTGTTATAGGTCACAATAAACATTTGTGTATTTTCATTGGATATTATTGGTAAGCAAAAACTGAATTTAATATTAATGTACTGTAAATTGAAATTGTGGTTCACACACTTCGCAACGATTTATGGATTCATACGAAATGTCCTTGGCTGAACGCTTCTAATGTAGAACAATGATTTAAAACAAAATCCCACCGACACTTGAAACTCTGTTATCCCGAGCTAAACGATTACAGAATTAACTGAACTAGAGGAAGAGATGTAATGGAGACAAGTATGAAAGTAGAGAATGGCCTCTGTAGTTTGATTCACAATTTTTGGTAAGTTGTGAGGTAGCCTGGCCATAGCTATGGCCACGAGACTTAAGCCTCAGACTTCACCACCAACATGTCCAAGGCTGAGACCAGATCATCTGTGGAAGCCGATAGGTGACCACAGGTCACCAAGTTCAAACTGCTGATATGGTCGAGGTTTCTGTAAGACTCGTAGGGCAGAAGGCTGTCGGATTTACTAGGGGAAGGACTGTGGGAGTGCGGCATCATGGTCGAAGGCAAAGGGCTGGTGCTGCCAGCTGTACAGTTGCTGGTGGCTGGGTGGAACATGCTAGCAGGTCCGTGACCTCTCCAGTTGCTGTCACGTTCAGCCTCAAAATAGGCTTGGAGACTCTGATTATACATGTCTATCAGATCGTATGAGGAACTATGCCGCTGGAGATATTGTGGTGTCCAGTCTGTCTCAGCTTCCATATCAAGGGAAGAACTACTACTCTCATTATGGTGGTATTTGTTAGTCATCTGTTGTAATTCCTTGCCAGGCGAGAAGTTGTCGTCGGAACCTCCAGTGCGTACCGGTAGTGCAGACACAACAGTGTCGGGCCGACTTTTGGTGCTGAGCCTAGTGTCACTAGGATTAAGTCTTCTGGGACGCCGGAGAAAATTTGAAAACCTAGAAGACATTCGATTACTCTTTGAGCAACCCGAAGACATAGGAAGGTGTGAATATTTTGAATTAACTTTTGTCACTGTGGAATATTCGTGGCCACTATATTTTGATGTCCCATCTTTTAATCTCACAGATCTCATGGATTTGCCTGGTCTATTATGGCCATGTTGGGAGGGATGAATGACACAACTCATATGTTCACCTTCGTAATGGACGCCCATTCGGTACTTGCATGCCGTGGAAGTCCACCGTCGTCTCGGATTTATGTCATGTCTCCTGATTCTGCGTAATTTTCTTGAGTTTTGGGCAGGGTCTATATCTTTAAAGGTCAGCATCATAAACACAGGGGAGTCTTCCCTATCCCTGGAAGTTGTACCAATCTCAGCTTCGCTCGGAAACTGTAGAGCCTCTCTATTAGGATGCATTGTGTTGAAAGCTTGAGCAGTTTCTTCCTGACTACCATCTGAGTCCACATCTAGGTCAGTGGTTTGATAGTTGTCCAGAAGCCGCATTGTTCTAGCCTCATGGTTACAGATTCGCCTTACAACGTTGCCCAGAGAAGAAAGAATGCGACTAAAGGTAGGCTTACGGTGATGCAGCTGGCTGAACTGATTGACCACACCTTGAATGGTGGATTTGGCAGCTCGGTTTGTACTGATCTGAAGGGGGCGGGGGAGGGGGGGGTATCGAATGAGAAAGTAAATGGTTAAGTGCAGACCCAAACAATAGGATACCGATACCATATCAGTCAGTAGGTCTATTCATAATCATCTTGCATAAACGTTTTACATACCACCATATTAATAATGTATGTACGTACGTGCATGTGTGCACGCAAGCGCCCGCATGTATGTGTGTGTATGTACATGCGTGTGTGTGTTTGTGTGTGTGTGTGTGTGTTTCTATTTTCATTAAATCATTTGTTTCGTAGATTATGATTATTTTTTTTTCATTCAATAAGTTCTTTCGAAGGAGTCCATATCTACTTCAAGTCGAAAAACAGCATAAGCCAATTCATGTTTTTTTCGCAAACAGTCAACAAATCAATTCTAAAGCCTATAGAAAATTCGTGTTATGAAATACCCCACAAAAGTTCTATACGTGAAAAAGACTGAATGAAAAGACACCTGCCAAAACAGGATCAAATACTCGCATGCAACGATTCATACTCATAGGCTTTTCGTAACAGCATCCTTGTAACTGTTACATGGTGATTCCAGATGAACACGCACAGGAGGTTGAAAGGCGTAAAGAGAATGTAAAGAGAGCATGACGATTATTATTTGTTCTATCTTTAGTTTCTTCCCCTCTGCCAATTCATTCTTGCATTTATCACTAGCACTTGTGTACGTACCTAATGCTAACTTTTGGTTGATTTGCAACTGATGAAAAATGTAAACTAAAGGAGGAGAAAGGAAAAAAAAAGAAGAAGGAAACGAAGGCCCTGGGTACATAAAATAGGATCTGTTCTTTGAATGACTGCAGTCGCTCTTGTTATAACTTTCCCCCGTGCGCATTGCTAGGGGTAAATGATGGTGTCACTGACAACAGAAATAATCATTATTATACCTAATATTGCATGTTAAGTCTTATTTTGTTCTGTTTTTGTCTTTCAACAATTTTACTGCTTTTTTTTTTTTTCACAGGTTCCGTTCGGGAAGATGTAAATTAAACAGAAAATTTTAATAATTAATTACATCTCTCACAGAAATCTTAATGAATTAATTGCATTGTGTTGAAATTGGGGGGGGGGGGGAATCTTTCAGTGCAAATAAATTCAGAACGGTCTAACTTCTGATAACATGTTCGGCAGCAGTAACTAACTTACAAAAAAAGTTCGAACAAAAACGCATCTTTTCAAACATGTACACATGTATTTCGATATGGATTTTAAACGAAGAAAATTTGAAAACACCAGACAAACTATTGCACACCGAATGGGAGATCAGCATCAAAATGTCATTTTGATGCTGATGAGACAATAACGACAGTTACTGTTGCTGTACTAGTTACCGGTATGTAATGTGTCAAAGTGGATTCGCTAACACTGGTAGGCGAAAAGGACGTTCTCTACAACTAACACACGAGGTGTGGAGGAGATTCAGAGATATGAGAATTGAGAGTGTTCATTGCACCATCGCACACCAAATGGGAGATCATTGTGCCGTATTTACTTCCCTTTGCTAGACAAAGGAGATGCTAGGCAAGTAGTATAAAGAAGGAGAAACCCTTTTACTTCTTGCCATTCAAAAGACTGGTCACCAAACAAATGGATAAAATTGTAGCAATAAAAAGAAAGCATTCTTTTGTACCCTAATTTAAATCTGAAAAAAAAAGGGGGGGGGGGGGGGGTTAGTATGTTTCAAACAAAGGGCGCAGAAGTGATCTTTTTTTCCTCTTCACACTGCTTGCTTGACACCTTATCTTATAGAGAAAGAGAAGCAAAGAGAAGCAAGAGGGATGATCACAACCATCTCCTACTGCATCCAGTTAGACATTTTCCTCACCATCGGCAGGCTGAGGGCCGAGGTAGCCATCTGTGGGCCTTCACGTTCGTAAGTGTCTGCGGTTCCCACCACTAAGGCTGGACTGACTTCTTGTATGTCCCACGTCTGCAAATAAACGAGGGCCGAATGTTCTCCTTAAAACTTAGTTTTTCACCTTTCATCTCGGCTTGACTCTGTATAGGACATTGTTACAAGTAAGATTATTGGCTGTGAGAGTAAAACTTGTATAGTTGTAAGATCCTCTACGTTAACGCAGGTCGAAGGCCCTGTCATCTGACATCTTCTTCAATTCCATTTTTAAATTATTATTATTATTATTATTCTTTTTTTTTTGGAAAGGTTTCGCCCTTTATACATATGTATTTGGTTTATTGTTGATTTGCTGTTTTGCTTTAGTTAATGTTCTTTTCAGTGCATGTTATCATCGTTGTCGTTGTTATTTGTTGTTTTTGTTGTCGTGGAATGTTTGAAGAGATGGGATATAGCTTTTCCTAAAAGAAATGGCCGTTCACTAAACAAGGGAGTACATAGAGTAGAATAAAAATGATCTCTGTGATTGTCATTCCCTTTGTAGATACCACTATTAATAACGTTAGGCTTTGTCGTCCTGTTGACTATCGCCTACATAAGTGTATCTAGGCCTACTACAACAAAATTTCACCGTGTCAGTGCTGAATCTCCGCAAAGCCGGTGGCACCAGTGGCAAACGATCAGGTGAGTTCGGCATATCGTTAGGACAAGGACACTGTCTGATTCTGTTACTAGTACTACTTCCTCTTGGACGGGAGTCAACATAAGGCACCGTTCTGCACTGGTGCACGGAAATGTACATGTATAATATTGAAGTTTCTGCAGGAGCTTGAAGTTTAGTTCGATCACTTTTCCCGGTAAACCTTTTATGATTTGTTGCACTGTATATCCATTGGAGTGTGTTACATTATTAGTAATTTACAGGGATGACCGAATGCCTTTCTTTTTTTTTTTTTTTTTACTGTTTTCCTCTAATTTGAACATGCTGAATACGATGGAAAAGGTTACAATAACCTAAATTTAATAATAATAAAAAAACACATCCAGGACGCGCCCCCCCCCTTAAATTTAAATTATTGACCGAATGTCTGACATTTAAAAAAGAAAAAAAGGTAAAATCCAATCTTTCGATCTCAAGAGTGGGATTGTCTGGACTTAAAATCAAAATGCTTGCAATTGCACAGTTTGGCCAGCAGAAGCTTTTGGGCCAATTTTTTTTTCGTGAAAGACCTAGTAATAATTAGCGTTATGAATGCGACAGTCCACTGAAAACACCTCAAATTTATGTCTGTTTTAGTGCAATGATGTTGATAATAAAAAGTGGTTTCAAGACAGATAAACTCAAAATTTGTTTGTATGGCTTTACTGTGATTTTCCTTCTATTCTTTCTTTTAATTGCATTTTTTTTTTTTTTGTACTTGAACTTCAGACTGACTCTGATTCTGGGCTGACTGGGGGGGGGGGGGGGATGAGAATGAAATTGGTTTGCATCAAGTACCGTACATATATATCGAAAATAAAGGAGTCTATTATAAGTCATGGAAATACATGTACTGCTTTGTCACTAGATCTAACTCCCATATCAAGAGCTGACATTTCCAAATGTCCGATAACGCCATAGAATGATATAATTTCAAAAAGAAGTTTCAAGCCCAAAGTTCCCTATTCTTTTTAAGGCACAGCCCTTGCTAATTTTGTCAAAATATTTTATTGTGTGTGTTTGTGTATTGGTGGATTAAGAGATAGTGAATGTGAGGTATCGTGCACTGACATTGACATTTCAGGAATCATTCCTGCTAAGGGACACTAGCTTGGAAAAAGGCATTTTAATGAAACCAACTTAAGAACTATCTAGAGCAGATGGATGAACTGACAGATAAATTAATAAACAGCTCATAATATTATTGTCAATGGATCATAAATTTTTTGCTATTTTTTATCATTTCTATGAGAAATTTTTTGTAGAACACAAGATCACACTCAGGTTACTCAATGCTCTCAATCAAAATATGTAACCCTTCCCCTCATCTTCCCTCCATTCACCTTTGCTCCATTTTACACGGACCTCTGATCTCCATTCTATACAACAATAACAAAAGCAAAACAAAACAACAAGATTAAAAACAGTAATTTGATCTGATAATGTTTAATCTACTAATATACCAATTACTTATCATGTGATCTCTATCATTCTATAATCATCAATTGAAAAAACTATTTAGGACTGTGGCAAGCATAATCTAAAAAATTATGTACTCTGCATTGACTCTGGGATGAAGATGCATTATTTGATAAATATATGTCGATCTTTGAGCCTGAAGGACCTCTTTATGCATCCAATGCTACAGAATTTCATCAAATATAAAAAGTATGATTTTAGCACCAATATAGGACATGTAAAAGTGAAATAAGGAACATAAAAAAATGTCAAGCAAAAAGAAAATAAATACATTTGGGAAATCAAGACAGCATGGTCATTTAAATGTACATAAAAAAAAAATTGAAGTAGATATTTGTACTGCGTCTAACTGGCTGAATGTTTGCTGTTCAACACTGTACTGTACAACTCTTTCATTAACACTCATTTCATCTGGAACTGTTCAGTAAACGGCTTTGACACACATGTAAGTACTAGCACCTGTCTGCCACACTACATTATCAATTGCACAGACCTGATCACAGCCAGGTGGGTGGTAAACTGAAGTTACAAATGCGACCCATGAACCCAGGATCACATGATGGGACTTAAATAGTCTCTCTGTGGTGAATGACTGTCAGTACATAGTGAAGAGCCATATCCTGTTATAGGTTACCCTGTTCCTTACAGAACACAACGGACCTAGGGGAATAAAGCCTGAATAAAATCCCACCACCCAAATGCAGAAACATGGTAATGAGAGGTTACGATCAACGATCTACACATGTACTGTTATTTTGGATCTCCCCATTTATCTGCATAGTGGAAGAGCTTCATTGTCACTGAGATAGTGCCTCTATCAATGAGGAACTCCTAGTAAGAGCTGTGCTCAGTAGGTCTATGCAGTACCACCTGTATAAAAGCCTAAATAATGAATCCTCTAGTGCTAGGCTAGCGCTGATGCCTCTAATACCGCACCGACAGTTAATGCAAGTTCCAGTGAAACGGAAACCTATGAAGATACACTTCCAAACCCACAAGGGAGAAATGTGTCCAACTGCAACAACAAAGTAAGCAAGCAAATTGTTAATTGTAAGGAGAGAGTCAACATAGCATTTCAAAAATGTGAGAACTCTGGGAAGTAAAGAAAAACAAGAGAATTAGCACAAGTCTTGAACCAATACAGCCTCGGTAAAGCAGACCATACTATTGTGCATGAAAATGATAATGTTAAGATATAAGACAACTCCAGGACTACACATTAGTAACATTAATTGCAGAGAGAAACAAGAGCAATATTCCATGGGCTGGTATAAGTATGGCGATCACCAAAACAATGTGCAACGGCGGATCTGACAAGCCTATCCTGCATGCAAATTTTAATGAAATCCAGCAACCACTGTCACAACACACTACAACATATCATCAGTAATTGTCCATAAGATAATGTACATGTACGTAATAACTGTTATTGGTGACTGTAACACATACCAGGATGCAGGTTCAGTGAGATACACATACCTCAACATGCAACAATGGTGCATTGTTTCTAAGACTAGCAGAGGAAATGCAAATGGTAACCCACACCAACTTTCAGAAAAGAATGGATATGCTGTGGATGTACGTATTATTGTATCGTATATGTGACATGAATGGAAGATTACAACTGAAAGTAGAAAGACAAAATCAAAAGCCTATGATACCTTTGCTACACACTGGATCGGATCACAAAACCATTACAGTGCAGTTGAAGTTTAGTCTGCAAATAGCAAGGACACCTCCATGAAGAAAAGTGTAGAGTGGTCAACACTCAATGATGATAAAGAACTGCAGAATGTGTGCACAGAGCAAGTGCCAACCATCTTTGTGGAGCTGTGCTTTGAAACCGTTGATGTGACAACAACGTACCAAAGGCTTATCCGAGCAAATCATGAAATAATTAAAATCCTCCTTCCAACTAAGAAACATATAAAAAGACTGGACACAGCAAGGAATCCTCATGTTGCTGCTGCAACACAGAAAGTCAATGATGCCTTCATAAATTATGAAACGCATGCACTGGATGAAAAGTACCCATACTGAATCCTACAGGAAGAAAAAGAATTATTTTTAACTAGCTACTATCAGATATTTGAAGAAGAACTAACAAATATGACAAGGCAAATAGAAGAATCTGACAGACGAGCACAACATGCAAGAAGTTGGGGGCTAATTAACAACATCAGCGCATAAAAAAAAGCTAAGAAAGGAATCATCAAGGACAAAAGTATCCCAAGCTAATAGGCATAAAATCACAAGCTATTTAAAAAAAAAAAAAAAAAAAAACACACACACACACACATACTCTCTCTCTTAACTGAGAATAGCTGAGATGAAGAATAACCACAATCTTTAATACTCTACACATTAACACTGGTCCCTTAATGATAAAATATCTCAAGATCAAAACATCACTGAAGACTGGAAAATCTGCTGGTGAGGATGGACTAGAGGCAGAAATTCTAAAATTCTGCATCCTACATGATAATGGTAGTGAACATCACAAATAGCCTGCTCACTAACAGCGACAAACCCTGGCAAAGGTCAGACATCATACCATTGCCAAAGGATGGAGATCTCGAGAAGCAACTAACTATAGAAGAGCAGGATTATCAGCAGTGAAGGCAAAGGTAGTTAAGAAGATGATATTTAACACATCCTAATCCACTGCTGAAGGTCAATCAAAGTGGCCTCCGCCAACACAGATCAACATCTTCATGGCACTGCTGAGGATCATTTTTGAAGATGCAATCACAACTCTCAAGGCAGACATCATGTTTAAGAACTTCAGCAAAACGTTTGCCAGCATACATCACATGAAAATGGTGAAAAATGTAGATGTAATCTGACATTCTGAGCAGATAGTGAAGCAAGTTATATACATGTATGAAGTTACCTGAGCTAAAGTCCTCTCTCCTGGTGGAAAAAAAGAGTACTTAAAAATCTCAGGTGAGGAGCATCAAGGAGACACACATGCACCTTATGTTTGCTGTTGTCGTGGACTATCTGATGAGAATGGCTATAGCTGGAAAAGAAGAAGAACTTGGTTCTCTAGACCAAGTCAATGATATCCTGCTGACAGTTTACAGCACCAATGAAATGTCAGAGATAAAGAGGCTACTTGAACAAGTGGAAGTTAAAACAGCTCAAGCTCAACTGCACTGCAATGCTGAGAAAACAAAAGTCATGATATGTAATAAAAGTAGAGAAAACATGAAATCTATCAATGGGGAAGACATCGAGCAAATCATTTGTTTCAGTTTGAGCAGATGGATGGAGAGCAGTCAGAAGATAGTTAATTAGGAAAGCCCTTCTTGGTCTGCATGTAACAATCTGAAGATGATAATATTATGGACCTCCAATCTGAAGAAAGAATTAAAGATTCATCTTTTTATACCCACTACTGAGTTGTTCTACAACTCGGAAACATGCACCTGAACAAAGCAAATGGAGAAAAGTCTTGATCATGCATATACTTACATCTTGAGGATAACGCTACATGCCTCTGGGAAACAGAGTATGATTAACGAAGAGCTATATGAATGCTTTCCTAAAGTTAGTGGTACAATAAGAATACACAGGCTTTGCCAAGTCAGCCACTGCATTTAACACCTAGAGGCAGTTAATTCACAGTCTGTAATGTGGTAGTCAACTAGAGGAAGAGGGAACAGGGAAGGAAGACTTCACTATCACTGATTTTCTCAAAAGGGACACTGACCTCAAAAATATCAATGAGATCAAGACAGCTTTGTTGGACAGGGTCAAGTAGGAGGGATATTCCAGAGAGATTCCACCAGGAGATGACCAACTAACTAACTAACTAACTAACAAGAAAAAATGTAATCTATCAACATGTTTTAGACTTTCGTATTCACCCAGTTGCTGCTGTCAGTCTGCAAGGAACCCATGGGCCAAAAGAACAGCCTGATTTACGCACTAGGTTTGTGCTTTGTCTTAAATGAAATCCCATGCATGCCAAAAATCCTCTTGTACCATACATGTATTTATCTAATACCTTTTGCACAACATCTGCACAAGAATCCAGAAAGCTGCAGGACCTCACATAAATCTCCTCACTATACCATAATACATCAATGCATTTGAAATACATGATTTATGGAAGTATTCTAATCTAGGATAACAAATTTTTATATCCTGCTCAAATTGCAAAATCTTATGACATAAGAAATATGTCAGTCAGAGCAAATTGTGGACAAAAAATATATAGTTCAAGATATTTCCAGGCTTCACTTATTAAACAACAAGAACATCAACAACAACAACAAAAACATTATAGTTTATATCAATCTGAATAAAGCCATCGCAGAATACAACATCAAAAAACACTCTACTGAAATGGCTGGAAGACAATATCAAATAACACTTTACTTAAATGGTTAATTAAATTTTGAAATGATTAATGTAATGTGATAGTAAATACTGACAAAAACACAGGCCATTATTAGTAATAATATACGATTTCATCTGAAACATTTAACTAAAAAAAAAAAATAAACATGGCTCATAAGTATTTTAACAAACAGTCACATACATGTACATATTGACAGATCTATTCAAGAAAAAGTTGGACACATACAATTACACACTTCATCATCTTCCTTTTTCTGCTTACATTAGCACTGAATTCTTAAATAATATAGTTGAGTCCACCAAAACCAAACTCTGATAATGGGAAATTCTGATATTTCGAATAAAAATGAAACATTAGTTTTTTTTTTTGCCTCTTTGTGACCATTAAATGCCTCTCGCATAAACTGAAGCCACCACCGGGAGTTTCCTTTAAATCGAACCCGCCAGGTATAGTAAAGTGGGGTAAAAGGGACCCCTGGGGTAAAATGGACCAAGACTCTATTTCGAATGTACGGAATGATAGCCGCCAGCCAACAAATTCAGAGTGTGGAGTTAGCCTTTTCCCTCCTTCTTTTACCAACGGATCAAGATCGACACCTGGGTTTACCCCCTGAGCCCAAAAATAAGAAAATCAAGCATTCATTGTAAGTATTATGTTTACTTTTTCTTAATATGCATGTATATCCAAACAAACTATGTGCTGAAGCCAACACTGATATTTACCCATTTACATGGCTCAATAGACAACTATTCACCAGTGTTAGCTCACTGTGTTTCATTCCATTGATGACCTGCTTCTTGTTTTGTTAATGATGGTTCAATGGGGGAAGATGGACCTCGCCTCCTTGGGGCAAATCGGTCAACAAGTCTTTTTTTTTTTTTTCTGAAGCCTTTCAATCCTAAGAGAAAGGATTATCTCGGCTTTTTTAGAAGCTGCCAATTTTTGCTGAGA
>JBCAUA010305838.1:0-11422 GCA_038406235.1 Peronia verruculata | reverse complement strand
CCCCCCCCCCCCCTCCCCTACTCCAAACTGTTCACTGCTATTGGCATAGAAAAACACATTTTAAAAAAGTGCACGGGACTGGTGGCAGTTGCTTTCGGATCTCGTGGGTGGAGCGGTAACAAACATCAGTGGGCGTTCTATTCTTAGCATGGGGTACAAACGCTCCGCCGGGTATTTCCAGTTTTTTGCTTAGTGAGGGAGTCGAATATGAACTATTGGCAATCGGCACAAGTCACGCCGCAACCCCCCGACCCCACTGACCACTGATGTGACTTTGGAATATTTTTATATTAAATTTGTGCCCGCAAACCAATGCTCATGGTATTTCATTTGATTTTGAATCTTGGTAATATTTCAGTCATATATACCACTCACAGGCTTAATGAATTATGTTGCTGAGTCAATCACTCCCGCCCCAGACGTTTTCTATTTTAGTCACCCACAGGTTGGATCGCATGTGGGTTTCAAGCCCGAAATAAAAAGACAATCCCTTCTAATTCTTATTAAATGTTTTTCGAACATCCATTGCACGCACATTCATGCAGTGCCATTTGGAAACTCAAAGACACGATATTTTTAAGAAGAGTCGATGTGGCAGAGGAAACCATAATACATGTACTGTGTGCATGTACACGCTAAATAGATCTCTGATTTTAAGGGGCATATAGGTTTATGATTCTGCGACTGACAATCGTTCTCAGTATTGAGGTAGGTCTATTGGACAAGCACAGATGGCAAATATAAAAAAATATCGAATGCTTCACAAAATTGTATCCCTACTTTTCCTTTCAAGTTATATAGATTAAAGTCTCTCTCCTTTGCCCTGAAGCAAACCATACAGAAATATAATACTATTTTGCCATCTCTGCTTCAAGAGTCAGAGACTCTGCCTTGAGAAAACATTACTGCAGAGAGCCCGGATGGAAAGGGAACAGGAATGGTCAAAGTAAGGCCGACATCTCTACAACATAATCATAGTCTGTCTTTCACGCACATGAAATTCACCTGTTCAGGCCTACGTGTCCTTGTTCCGTTTTATATGATCAAAGTCTATGGAAAAACACAACTCTAAATCCTGCCAACAACCACCGATAAACACATTATCCAGCCCGATCAGAAAGTGGCCAACGTAGGCTACGTCATCTACTGATAAAAGACTGACACACACACTGGTGGATCGGGGTTAGCATTTTGGTCTACCTGGCTACGAACACGGTCGGCGACACACCGAGGCAGCTCGAACAAATACTATGACCTAGATCATTTGCTGAATAAATTCTTCTACTGAATTGTCTTTCCTGTGGATGCCAAGACTAAAAACACATTGACACATCAAAGGCACACACACTCAGTCCCTCAATCCTCTCCCCCCGTCGCTACAAAATGCCGTTTCGACTACCGTCCAACAAGCATCACCCTCCCCAAAAAATCCCCGTCCGCTGCCAAACCGCCGACTGTAATACGTTGAGAATACATAAACATGACCTACGCAGTTTCATCACCGGGTCACCTGAACATGAGGCTTCTGTTTTGACCTCTTGAATCAAAGGGACAAAAGCACATGAACTCGAAGATTAATTTCTGACTCCCCCAAATCTGACAGGCACTTTCGGAACACTGAAACAAATCTCAGGAGCAGTATTTCAGTTACAGCAATACGATTCATTTCAACACTGATGCGGCAACGAAATGAGTGGACCAGCTTTCGGATCGTTAATAAATTGAATTCTGCCTATAAATCGGCCACCCTTGTCAAACCTATACGATAAATCTGCAACAAAGCCCCACAAAAGGCTTATGGACTCGAAAACTACTGGATGTATCCAGAAGAAAATTCGCACACACCATTGTTGTCTACATAACCCCCCCCCCAAAAAAAAAAAAAAACAAAAAACAAAACAGCTCACTATGTTTGACGTTATTTTGAAAGGCGATAATAAATGAAAAGTAAACTCGCGAGAGCGTTTGATAGAATCCCCCATGACGCGTTCAAAATACCAAACATCGAGGCGCGCTCGCTTGGCATGTATACACTTTAAGTCGCTGAGCAGGCCTACAGAGCTTCGCAAGGAGGTCATACGTCACTCAGACGCTCGCCGCGGGCTGGAACTATTTTATTTAACATTGAATGTAAAATGTAGTCTTTTAGTCACGATAACAAGAAAACCAGGAACTTTATGCGGCTTTCGCCAAAAAATTGTGGGGGAAAAAACGCCCCCTGATCGCTCTTATTACAATGTATATAGATGTCTGTTTTAATTTTTTTTTTTAACTACTTAATTAATTATTATTTCGAAGCGGGGTTGCTATTCTAATCAGTTCCGAGAAAAGAAATAATAATGAATGGACTTGATTAACTGTATATATATATGCTTTATTTAACAGCGGCAATGACCAAGCTGAAGCCCATATGGAACAGTAAAAATATCATCAGTTCAAAATTCGACTGATGCGCACACTTATCATGGCAATCTTCCTCTATGTCTGCGAATCCTGGACAATAAAAGCTGAACTAGAGAGAGGGATCAAAGCTTTCGAGATGAGATGCTACAAAAGACTCCTTGGAATCTCATATGGGGACCATATCCTGTGTCTCGGACCAAATCATAAACGAGAAAGTCAAGAGGCACATTGAAAACGAAATGGGCCCCTATTAAAAAAAAAAAAAACTCAACACAGTTAAAGGACGAAAGCTGAAATGGTATGGGCATACCTTACGTTCAGCAGGCCTCGCTAAAACAATCCTGCGAGGCACAGTGAGAGGTGAGAGACGGAGTGGTCGACAGAAAAAGAGATGGGAATACAACATCACGGAGTGGACAGGCCTAGAATTGGAAGATGTCTTGAGAAGGGCAGAGTGCCGGGATGGATGGAATAGACTGGCTGTGCAGACTACAGAGGTGCCCCTACGGACTAATGTCTAAGGGCTCAAGGCAACAAATGGCAAGGCAAGGCTTTATTGTTTCCTTTCCCTAAAATCAAATTACTGAAAAAAAACAATCAATGAAATGTGCTCTTAAAATAATTTATAGTGATAAATTAACAGCAAAAACAGTACACTAAAATTAACATGTAATGCTTCATAGATACATATAATTTCAAAACTAATGAAAACGAAGCAGGATGCCAAATAGTGCACTGATGGAATCCTTGCAACTTTTTAAGAAATACCTCAGGTAGAGTAGGATTTTTTTCACAGTATGACAATCTATATTATATTTTGTACAAGTTTTGGTGAAAACTGCATATCTCTGCTTTTTTATTGTTGTTGTTGTTGTTCTCTCGTAATCTTCATTTAAGAGGTTTAATTCACAATGCTAAATCTGTAGTTCCTGCCTACCAGCCCTGCCATGTAACGACCATGACCGCGGTGTTGCACAGCTCTATAAGTCTGACTTGTTTATATTTTAAACAAATCTGCCGCGAAGGACATGGGTTACTTCTAGTCTATATTTCAAGAACAACATCACCACAGGCACACACATACACATACAAAATTATTTTTTGCGTCATAATTTGCTACGTCTATAAATTACAATTTTCTCTCCTTTAAGAAAAAAAGGGGGGGGGAGCAGTAAAATGAAGTAAAAACTCCCTTTTCTTCTTGTCACTTGAAAGACTGATCATTAATAAATTTGACAATTTTTTTACAATAAGAGATAGTAAGAGGAAAATATTAATCTTAAACCACGATTTTTTATTATTATTATTATTTTTTCTTTTTAAATTATTTTTCATACTGTACGTCGTGAAAAGAGGGAAAAATGACTTTTCACTGTTTGTACTGCTTGTTCAATGCCCCCTTGTGTCTGGCAAAGGAATATTTATACAGGACTAGCCAAAAACAATCGCCACTCAAAATACTGGTGGAAAAAGACACAGGAAAACGAACTCATCTGTCATGAGATGAGGCTATCATTGTAACCTATAAGAAATTTGATTACAAGAGATATATGTGCAGAAAAACCAATGCAAGAAGAACAGGAATAAAAAAAAAAAAAAATGCACTACTGGGACTGCATAAATAAAAACATGCTGAAAACTTCATGCATTGATTGGTGCTCTTTGTTAAAAATTAGTCAAGCCTTAGTGTTACTAAAAAAATGGTGAAGAGTTGCTAAATGTGGCTGTCAATGTTGTCAAAACATTACATACCTCGATGAGAAACCTTCTCATAAATGTCATTGCCGTCATCACTCATATTATCCAAATCGTCCCCTGGAATTCCTTGGTAGAAGTTGTCTCCTATATCACTCAGAGCTGTGTTATCTCCCCCAACATCACTGGAGGCTGCAGAGCTTGCCTGACTTTGGGCTCGTTGCACTTTCCATTTTGGGGGGCCTTCTGTTTCTGGATTCATTTTGTTGACCTGCTTGACAAAGTCTGCAACATTTAGACCTTCTGTGAAAATTGATTCCTCCTTTTTCTTCTTGGCAATAATTGGTATTTCATTCTCATCATGGGTTTTTGATAGCTCTCTTGCCTTTTGTTGAAGAGCAATGTGATCAGTCTCTGATCCTCTTCTTGCAATGTTCTCTGTTGGCACCCCACGCTGAAAGTCAAACATAAGCCTCTCAAATCGTTCACTGCTTATTTTGCGGGACAAACGTTTGTCATCGAATTCAGAACTTCTGGTTTTAGAGAGTTGAGAGGAAGATACTTTTGCTCCATCCTCATGCTGCACAGGTCTTGCATTCCTCAATTTAACTTGTGCAAATTCAGGTTTGATCTCAGACTTCACTGGTTGGCCTGAGGGAATTCTCTCCACTTTGATCTCTTTGATTTTATTTCCAGCCCCACACAATCTGTCACCAGATCTTGTAGTTTCCATTTTTGCTGCTTGGTCTTTATATGATGTAATATTGACCCCTGAGTCCAAACGTTCAATTTTAATTTCTCTTGCAACCAGTCTATTAGATCTTTGAACAGGTGGGCTTTCCTCTTTGGTGAGCGATTTGTCAGTCTTATATGACGGTCTTGCTGCTGATGCTGTGACACTATCTGATACATCTTTCTTTTCAGAAATGCTTTTACTCAAGGGTCTAGCTCCAAAATCTCTTCTGTTGTAACTACTTGATACTTGCTCCTCTTGCTTTGATCCTGCTATGGATCGGACTTCTACTTTGACATCAGAACCAGAATTGGATATGTGCATGACTGGCAATTCGAGACGACCCTCTTTGTCTCTTTCAAAAGTGCTGCGGAGATCAATGGAAGAACCACCTGTTGCACTAGTACTACTAGTGTTTCCTACAAGAGATGTTGCATAACTTCGTGAAGATTGTGTAGCTGACTTGGGCTCCCATTTTTTTGATGTCTTCTTTTCAGTTACTTTTGAGTTGGTATCTAGGATGGGACTGCTCTTCCCAGAATTGGGTGCGGAGCCAGACTTGGAAGACGATACTGGTGAGAATGGTCTAGCGGTTGTCAAAGCAATGGACGTTTTTGGCACAGCACGAATGTTCGACTGCAGCGATGAAGCGGCAGATGTGCTGTTGGATGAGGAATCTAGCTTTCTCTGTGCAGCAGCTTGTAAGGAGGAGCTGACCGATGATAGCGAGACACCTGATGAAGATTTATAGCCTGAAGTAGCTAAAGATGTAACAGATGATGTAACTCCAGTTGATGCTCCTTGTCTTGAAGGGTTAGCTGTTCTTCTTTCTGAAAGTGGGCTGCAGGTTTTAACTTTGGTACTGCTTGATGTGAAAGATACTGTATCTTCTACACCTTTGTTGCCACCGCCAGATTTTCCTGGATCAAATTTAGCCTTCAGATCTTGGACGCTTGCAGGCTTTAGAGGTGTATGAATGGAGGTTCTCGATAATTTTGTGATAGAGGATGATGCTGATGATGAATTTGATGTACAAGATGGTGTAAAGCCTCTGGAAGCCATGGTTGAAAAGTATAAATCTCAACAAACTGAACGTTTTTATTCAGTATATTAAGTGTCTCCCCACAATGATTCACGAAAGCTATCTTTGTCGAATTAGTATCAAAACATCTTCAGATGCAAGGTGCATCACTCCAACAAAATGCACCAACCTGATTGTCTAAATCCCCAGTGAAGAGCAACATCTGCATTTTCTTTTGATTTTTGAGATAATAAAAGGGCATGTTCATACACAGTGAACTTAAAAATGTCTAAAACGTATCTATATGACATGCTGTTTGTTTTGGATGCAATATCAGTCATATCCTGACAGGTTAGTGCATACCTGCAAAGAATAAGTAAAATAAAGAAAAATGTTAGTATGTTAAAAACATCAGAATATACACATATGGACGATAATGCATGAAAAATGATAAGCTTTCACTAATAAACTCATGAGTAGACATTTAAATTTCACTGTTAAGTTTTAGTTTTAAAAAAATTACATGCTCTGTGATATTTCTCTGATGGAGTTCCTGCCAATGCTTAACAATTCTGCCTTACACAAAAATAAATAGCAAACAACAGAGATTAATAGTATCATGTGTGTGAACCAACAGATCTCTCCAATACCATTTTCTGCATTTGATCCAGTTACTCCTTCTCTCACATTTTCTCACATTGCAAGAAAATTAACCAAAATGATTCTCTCTAAAGGATAGTTATAAGACCAAAAACTTATTTGAATGCAGGTAAATTCTGTGATATTTTGATCTTCCTTGAATCAAAAAGAGCAAATTGTCACAAAATACACTAATCAGTGTTAGGTACTTGAACATCCTTTCCATACACTGAGTTGTGGTGTGCTTCAAAAGTGATTTCTGTGACATATTGATCAAAAACACAACAACCTACATAAAAATGTGCACTACAAATACATAGTAGTTTCATTATTTATTGCCTGAAATAAAGTAGACCACACCTTTACAACTTTGACTGTCATTGACACTATCACAAGAATCCTTAAGTCACTGAAAAATATATTTCAAGGCTTATCACATTTTTATTCCTCAGAAAATTCCTCAGAAATGACAAAATCATAATTATGCTAATCAATACTGAAAGAGCACATAAACAGACATGAACTTATTGCATCTCCTTCAGGAATTATTTACAAGATTAATTTTAAAATTTGTTAGGGTAGTCATATCTATAAGATTTTTATGAAATTGCTTTCTTAGCATCTTCCTTTCTTATCCCTCATTGTGCTGGTGTCACTGAAGTGTAAGTGTGAAACTTTCAGAATGCAATAGCCAATAAATTGTTCCAAAGTTTAAAAGGAATGACAATTATTTGTCAGACGTGTTCTTACATATCAATTTCCTATTCATTTCTAAAAAATGTGCATGTAAACAACACAGCGTCAATTATATAATTTCAATTTAGACAAGCAGAAAATCTGTGAATAAAATGTAAAAATACTGGTTATTTTTGCCTATGACCTGCATCTAAACTACGCTAGGTATTTACTAGTAATACTGAAATCCACTGGGCATATATTTATCTTTGGACATACATGTAATTACTATGAATTAAGCATAGCATCAGAAAGTACAGCCTACTTATTAGAATCTCCTTTGACCACAAAGCAAAGCACATCTGACAAGTAAGAGCATGACTACTGAATAACCATGTATTATACAAGACACAATATGAAAAGTCTAAATTCAAAGAGGATGGCCATGTCAGTCCACCATATGAGTAGTTCTCTGTCCATATGAGTAGTTCTCTCTTGTCTGCCATTAGAAAAGATACTCTTTGACTGGGTTTTGTTTAATGTCTTGATGAAAATGAGCAGTTAGCAGCAGCACAATTTGATGTATATTAGACAGGGTTATTCAAAAAGAATGAACTGTTTTCATGCTGCATTGCTTCATTTCTCAAGCATCGTCATGGAATGAGTCAATGACCATTTGAAAGAAAAGTTTTCTAAATTTTGAATATTGCTCCAGGGGCACAGTAATCCTATCATTTTTCCAGCAACATTTAGTTGTTAGTTCACCCATGGAATCAGGAAAAGGCATTCTGCACTTAAGTTCGCGAAAACAAATTCCATTATCACTGTGCAGCAATGCTTTTCGAAGGCGATTTGACATCATTTGGTTCTCTCCTAAGAATATTCGACAGTGATTTCAAGTTTCATGAGAGAGCATGTTTGTGTGAAGGAAATAGTTTGGAACGACCATGAGTTCTGGAGCAACAATTGGTGAGAGCCTGTGCTGTGTTGGAGAGGAGCCCCCAGAAGTCCATAAATCAAGCTAGCCATCAGCTTGTGGTCCCTCATCCTTCAATCCAACGGAATGTTGCCAAAAGAATGAGACTATGGCGCCTTTGTGGCAGTATTGAAAACTTAGAAAACTCTTCAAATGGTCACTGACTCATTCCATGATAATGCTTGAGAACTGAAGCAATGCATTATGATATCAGTTCATTCTTTCTGAATTACCCTGTATATTTCTAGTAGAAACATCATGCAAAATATATACACCTCTACTAATCAAATATCCTCACACATTAAGCATTCAAATCAAATCATACTGATAAAATAAGTCATGGATCACACAAGTCTTTGCAAACTTTCAAGCACAGGAGTTTTCAATTTCCAATTTGACGGACCATTAAATTATTTTAGGAGTACTGTTATGACTTATTCAAGTTATGAATTGTTCAAATCTGAAAATATGACAAATTTGACCACCAGTTTCAATGACTGCACAAGGTAAGTCTGATTCATAAATTTAAATTTCTAAATCAGATCATGAAAATTATGTCCCAGTACTAGTATAAAAGGTAAACTGAAGAGTGGTATGACCCAGAAGGGACTGTGTGTCACAATTTCGGGATGTTTTCGAAAGTTATGATTTTAATGAGGCAGTTCAAGTGATCATTGCTCATACATAGGTTTGTTCAATGATGCACAGGTGTCTGAATGCTCACCATTTTTCAGAAGTTCTTTGTCATGCGTGCATCATGTACACAAACAAGAATGTAAGCAACACCCTTTGGTCATGTGACTGATTTCAAATATATCACTGAAAACTGGACAAAGGGTTTTGTACACAAACAAAATTTCCATATGGGCACGTCAGCTTTATACACAGTAAATTGCAGCAAAGTTTCCTAGCCTTTCCATGATTCATAGCATAATTATTTTCTAAATCACAAAAATCAAAAATTCCTTATTCATTTAAATGGCTTTTTAACACATACACTTTTTTCAATAAAAGCTTAGATAAAACTGTCACGTATGGGTATTTTACTGTTACTGCTTGTCAACAAAGAATGGCAGTTCCAAACCCCTACAAAGTGGAGCACTTAGGTCTGGCCCGGCAAAAAATTATGCTGCCAACAGGTGACTGAGCCCGTTGCATGCACAACTTGGAATTGCTTTGATTTTGATGCACTTTGATGTCCTGTTAAAAGCCACTCTCTCACAAGAACAGGTGCAAGTCTGCTATCAAATAAAAGTTCAACATCTCACCTATAATGCTTCATTCCGTTTCCCACTGTCTTTGAGTGTTTTTTCATAGTAGCTTGTTGAAATTGTGAATTTCAGACTTTTCGGGGTTGAAAAAAAAGAAAGTTTTAAAACTAACCAAAACTTAATTCAACCATATACAGTTTTCATTCGTCTCTGGTATTTTACAAAATTCAAGTACATATATCATAATATGTCTTAGGCTGTGGAGTTTTTTTTTCCTCACTGATCCACATGTGTGTCAATTACAGGCAGATACCTTGAGCATGTGTTTTGTGCATTTTTACAAGGTAAAGATTTTTTTCCCGGGTGTTCTCTGCTAATTTTATGAAACAACTGAGTGATAATTAAACATTTTCTATTCTACGATTAGGAACAGATCTGCTGTGAACAATATATGACACGGAACACTAAATCAGAGGACCTCTGACAGACGTGGCAATTTCTCACGTGGCTCCACAATATCTACACATTCTTCTGGGATGAGACATCACATACGTCAGTAAGACACAGATTTAGTACAAGCTCTAGCAAAAACCAATTATCTTTCTCACATCAGTGCTTACCACAAATTGTTTACTGCCAGAAATGCAAGAATAAATAAGGAGACATTAGAAGACAAAGTTCTTTTTCTTTTTTTGGTTTTGAGAGATGTTTTAAGTTGTTTACACGATGATGAAGTCAAGAAAGGTAGATTTCAGTCACAGACAGAGAAAATTCAAGATGAAACTATTGAGACAGACAGAAGTAAAATAATTCCACTGGCACCAAGGGAAGGTCCGATCACTCCTTGCCTGGAAGCCATCTTGGGAACGCATGGTTTTGTACCCTAAGCATATATCACAGCCGCTCATCTATTGGCAATCACTGTCACAAATACATGCAAGCAAACATTTACACCAGCCTCACAAAATAAATTATTCAGTGCACAGTTGAGCTCAAACAAGACAAGACAGAGGTAAACTAGGCACAAATAATCAGGCAAACATTTGATATATTCAATAAAAGTTACTCTAACATCCATACACTTATCTCACACACTCGCAGAATATATCCCACAAAACAATTATCTAGTATAGCAATCAAAACCTACACGACACCATACAGAAAACTATTTCCACACAAAGCGACACCTAAAATCCACATACATGAGTGTCACTGCTTACCCTCCATCAAAAGGTTGGGTTTCTGGCTTGGTTTACTAAGGGAACAAGGTGAAGAAGAGAGAACGACAGGCATTCATAACAAGGCTAAGCAACTAAAGGGTAGACTAGAATTACATTGACCTAAAGCTTTAGTTACTATTAGTGTTATTATTACAATTATTAATATTATTAATATATATATGTGTATCTAAAGGTTGTTATACTGTCAATCACACATCAGGATGTATAAATGTTATCATATAGAGCGTACAAAGTCGAGTCAAATGTGATTAAGCTCTGTTAGCTGAATTCTTTAAGTGAGTGGCATCATAAATCAAAGATAAATCTGGCAAATCTGGAGTAATGTGCATAAAACTTAGTGAGTTGAAACTTCAACACCTGAGGTGCCCTTTCTTTTCTAAAAAAATTGAACTTTTGGGTTATCTTTGACGGTATGATGAAATGGGCCAAACATAAAGAAAATCATATTCCCATTTTTTTACTGAACAATAATGTCCGTCTAAAGTCCCATCTTCCATGAAAATCACAGGGCTGATTCATAACTAGAAAGTGTCAAAACATTACACTACAGTTTTTGGCCATATCCATCCAGCGTGGTGAAGCCAGCCATCCGCCAGAGTGCCGCTTGGATGATTTCATCATGCAGATTATAGGGGCCTCAATGTCGCTTGGCCTTCCATACGCGGCAGTGTTCTATAGAATTATTAGAATGAGGCGCTATAATTGCGTCCTTATTGAAGGTGTCTGGTGGACTAAGATCCTTTGATCTATTCTGACGCATTTGGAGAATACTTTGATGAAAAAATTCAAACGATTAGAAATGAACTGGATCGCACAGACTTGAGCCCT
>JBCAUA010305728.1:0-19408 GCA_038406235.1 Peronia verruculata | reverse complement strand
TAACATGTTTTTGGATATTAGAAGTTTATTGTTTTACAAGAAATAGCATAGGCAGTCCGTGACGTTGCACTACCCCTCTAAAGGTAGTATCCTGCTCATTCAAAGTATCAGGCCTACAGCCCTGGCGCACATATATAGACCCACTGTAACCGTTACGAAAATAAAATATTTAGGCCTAATCCATATCATCTCTGCCCCCTCATCTTTGCCCTTTACTGTGATGTTGACTCCATGCAGTAACAGAATACAGCTGATTATTTTCCCGTGTGACATTA
This sequence comes from Peronia verruculata, assembly GCA_038406235.1. NCBI lineage: Eukaryota > Metazoa > Mollusca > Gastropoda > Systellommatophora > Onchidiidae > Peronia > Peronia verruculata. The sequence goes on along the minus strand of JBCAUA010305728.1, from coordinate 19,133 downwards.
TTTCTTCTGTTTTCAGTTAGTCTTTGTTTGTTTATGTGATTATTTGTTTGTTTCTTCACATTTGTTTTGTCCTTTGTTAGTCAATTAAGTTGGTGTTTTTTGTTTTGTTTTTTATTATTGTTCATAAGTCGCATTTGTTTACAGATTCTTTTGGGGGAAGAACGGTTAAAGAATGTTGTAGTAGTCTTAGCATAACAAAAACAAGATCGTAATTTTGTGGGTTGTGTTTGTTTGAGTAGGCTTCTTCTTTGTGTTCTTGTTAGATATTCAGATATTAAGTACTGCCATCTGAATATCTATCTTTGAAAATGGTTTCCGGGAATCCACATTGATAACTTCAAATCTTAATCCCGCAATTGCCAAATGGTTGATCTAATCAAAGAGTTTTACATTATTCTTTGCTTTGACGTTCCTGTCCAAAGCTCCAGATGGATAAGCACTATAGTGCCTATGACCTATGGAATAGTCAGCTAGTCCCTAACCTCTTACCCTCCCCCCCCCCAACAGTAAACCCTAACCCTACATGAATGGAATATTTTTAAAAATTATGACAACCTATGGTCGTCTATGACTCGCCAGCGCTACATAGGCACTATATGCCTGTGCCTCTAATTCTCTGTGTTTTCCTTATGGATCCGACAGCGATAGGCAGGCACTGCAGTGTCTATGAATCTACTTCTTCTGTCCAGATACTTCACATGATACTCATATTACAAAACTTCAAAAAGTACAAGTTGTCGTTTTCGTCTTTCAAAAATGAAAAATAATAACGTGCAATGTCATTGTAAAAACCCTAACAGCTCTGTTCTTTCCATTGACTCATATTACAAAATTCCAAGTACAAGTTGTCGTTTTCATCTTTCAAAAATGAAAAATAATAATGTACAATGTCATTGTTAAACAAAAATAACAGGCCTGTTATTTCCATTGGCATCTTCATGGCTGAAAGTGCACGCAGATACCTTCCTTCTCCGGAAGGCAAATAATGGACTCAAAGACATAATACGAAGTATAGTAACCAGCATCAATGTGAGATTCATTTGTCAATATTTGACAAAGACTTTCGTGCCATTAAAGGAAACTTTCATTGATAAAGAGAATTACTTTAAAAAAAAAAAAGGGTGAAATATCTTTGATGGCATCAATAATAGCTTTCCTACCACATTGCACTTCATTTAATGACGTAATGTCACACATAATCACTGCAGGCCTAAGTGAAAATGACTTTCATTGTTTGAATGAATATAACACATAAATGTTTTATCATAGGAATATCTATATTGTAATGAACTTTGAAATATCATTTTCGATCTTTATTTTAAAATTCGTACACGAGACACCCACATTTTCTTTCATTTTAAATCGTATTAAGTGGGCCATAAGTAGGAGGGCTACCCAGTTACTGAATTACATTTTCACAAATATTTTGACAGTAGGCTACATGTAAGTTTCGTTTTCTTGGTTTCAAGTTTATTTTCCTAGACGTCGGTTAACGAAAAACGACAACAAAAACTAACATTACCAATGCTTCATGCAGGAGGTTAGTCAAAATGGCAATAAATTCCATATTAATTGTTTAATTCATCGCGTGGTATATTTTATCATAATCTATCAAAATATTGTGTTCTTGTCTTTATTCTATGATTCTTATCCAATTACAACTATTATATTTGGCACACGAAAAAGAAGATGAAAAACAACAACAAACAAACAAACAAACAAACAAAAAACAAGATGGTAATGATTAAAATAAGCACAAGAGTAGCGTTAGGGCAAGGAAACCAACCGTGAAACACATTTTAAATCATTTTAATCTTCCCCACCACACAATAAGTCTTAAGGGATTGTTGGTCGTCAGTCAGGTTCACCAGAGGAATTTTTGTAACGAGAGTCTAAGTTGATATGGACGCTAAAGTGCTATTCAGTCTGTAGAGGGTTGAATATAGATGAAACCCTTTTAAGAAACCTCCCTTTTAACAACTGGTGCATCGCTCTCCACCCATTCCTAATCCACTTTAGACATTCTTGTTCACAACTGTTTATTTGAAGTGTTGTTTTATTGTGCATGTACTTCGGGTATTTCTGTAATTCACTCTTTGGTATTAGACCTGATGGATTTGGCATTATTAGGTCATCAAAAGTAACGCACAACTTGTTTCCAAAGTAAAAGACAGTACAATCTTCAGTGATTAGAGAGAGATAAATGTTAAAAAGTTATATACGCCAAAGGAATAAAAAGTCTGACTGCATAAAAATCTTACATAGATGTATATAATTATGTGTATTCCTTTAATATCATGTAATTTGACCATTGTAAATCAGAAGGTGTAAAATTCTAATTGCTCCAAAAAATGTACTTTTTTCATTCCTTTTTAAACAAAATCATGTACAGCAATACCTCGTATTGTTTTTGCTTCTTTTAGTGTATTTGACTAGTTAGCGGTTAGACAATCGACTTAATTTTAAGACATAATGATGACGATGCTCCAATGTAGAACCAAAAAGTTTTGAAAATTTGGCCAACGCCATCACTTTATTTAGTGCCTGACATATTATATCGAATTGTTTGGTGTTTTTTTTTTTTTGGTTCCTTTTTGTGTGTTAAGTTAGATTAGTTCCCATTGATAGCCCGTCTTACATTTTAAAGACATTTCTATAAAATGATGGTGATTGTTTTATAAAATGATTGTAATGATGATAATGCTGGTGAAAAGTAGAAGATGGTGAAGAGAAGACGACATTCTGACAATCTTTCTCCATTTATCTCTGTCTTCAGCAAATCTAAGTGAGATGATGAGTTGTCTTTCTCGTCTTCTTCTTCATGAAAGAGTGCCTGTTTGATAGCTTGTTTAAGGCCGTTTGATCTTGCGACATGACCAGACCATAAATATATATTCTGAAGTTGAGCTGTTATGGTTAATATTTCACAGGCATGCAGGTGTGTTGATATGATTATCGAACAAATCTGCTTTTAGTCTCATACCTTTTTGGAGTGTTTTTATCCTCCCACTACCCCGCTAATTGTCAACTTAATGAAGGCCGTGAGTAAGTTAACATGCATTTTGTTAGAGCTTTCATCTGAAAATATGAACCAAGATATCTGAGGCTGGTGACAACCTCAAGCAGATACGTGTAATCGTTTACCTTTCCTTTGGTGCAGAAGGGATGTAGACACACATTCATCCTGTAGTTTGTCTGGGACAGTAGAGATATGACCGAAGCCATCCCTCTCCGAGCCAAGTCACAACTAACCTACGCGGCGGCTTGCAATGCATTGATCGTGGGCATGTGGCCGTTTCAGCTTCATTTGATGCCTTCCTATGCATCCTGACCGATGATTCTATCTTGAAAGACATTTCTTTCCTAATACCATGTCAACATGACCCCCTTCGGCACCATTCTATCATCATGCTATCATCACCAAAAGCAAGAATCACGTATCCAAGACACACCTATCAAACATGGATATCGATGAGGTATCGATTGATCTAAAGCGAGGTTTACAAAAGGGGATATTATTTGGTGGGAGGAAAAATGGCAATTTATAATGTAATAGTCAATCTAAAGGAGTTCAACTTCTGCTGCAGTATTTCCCGGTGAGAAGAAATAGCTCCTTTTGCAGTCTGACCAACAGTGTGGCGAACAGTCGAATCACGCACACCACGTACATTTTTGCCTATTTCATATTTAGGTTATTGTTCTTCGAAGAAACATGTGTTCTGGCCAGAAAATCCTACAAAGTAGTTTAAGATCGGTGGCATTAGCTAAATCCTGTTCTGAGGGCTCATCTTGCAAGACAAACATGTTTGAAAGGAGCCAACAATAATGTATGCAGTGGCGCTGCAATGACTTTAAATTTCATAAATCAAGTTGGGATAGGGTCTGGCCCAGACCAGAGACTTTCATATACATTGTAGTCTCAGATTGCCGATATTCTCAACAAGCTTTGCATTTCTGGAGGATGTGATTTAGTGGTGTTACTTCATAGTTGTCAACTAGGCTTTTCTACATTATGCACGCCTCTTCCCTATGATCCCAGATTATTGCATTTGTCAATGATACTAAAAAAACACGGTATTGGGGAGAATATTTACGTCAAAAGATATTGCCACCTCGATGTTGGTGTTTTGGATGATTAAACTGAATGTTGCTCAAAGAAAAGCGTGTTCGGTGTAATAATTTCAAGGTAGCTTTCCTCGACTTTATGTAAAAAGAAACACAGCTCTTCAAGCAATGTTGAGTGCAAATTGCATATATGGATGCACTGTGCAATTTTCAAGTTCACAAGCCTTTTATGAGTTTTGTTGCAGATTTTTGTATATATAGATGTTGCAGATTTATGGTATAAATACTTCCCCTTTGTGAAAACTACATGTTTGTGCCTGCATGATGTATTTTGTCCTAGCATCAAAGAAATCAGGCGACAGTATCTAGTGAAAATTACATGTAATGATAGACTAAACTCCCAGGTAAACAGAACAAAGTTTAGGAAGTCGGAGATGAAGTTTGGAAAAACTAACCTCAAGAATTCAACACTCTTTTGACATGGCTGTTGAAGAAAGGTCGATGGATCTCGCCTCTTCCCTCCTTGAATACTCAATATCTATCCGTTCACCCACCCACTCATCTATCCATCACCCCCCCCCCCCAATCCCATCAAACACCCCATCATTCACCTTCATAAGTTTTATCCATATGACTATGACTGTATGAGGAATGCACATTTTTGTATTACGTGCTTACCATCATTTTCAGCCCCAGTTGAATCCATTGTACATGACACAATTTAAAGGAGAACATAATCCAAGAAATGTTTCAACCATTTAGACCAGGCTACTGCCCATCCATCCACCCATCCATCCATCCGTCCATCCATCTTCGAATCCATCTGTCCATCCATATACATATGTACACTGTATAAGCTTATACTCATTACCCATCCATCATTTACGAGTCCATCCATCAAACCAACTACCTATGTACATATACAGACAGAGAGACAGACAACAGACTGATTGACAGACATGCTAACAGAGGGTAACAGAGCCAGGGAGAGGGAGAGAAGAGACCGTGTCTTTCGTTGACTACGTATATTGCAGTCTAGTGATTCCACTTACAATTTCACTCATTTGTCTGGTTCTCTCTGTTCTGATTCTTTCTATCTCCTCCTCTTTCTGAGCAGGCTATGAATTGATCCCTCTGTATATTAGTTCTGTCTCAGGACAAATTTAAAGAAGGTGCTGGTGCTCCTGATCAAATCCAATGCTCTAGACATATATGTATTCTAGGATTTTTCCTCCCAAGTATTTTGTGATTTTTTTTTTTGTACAAAGTTTAAACATTTCCTTTGAGTCCACACCAGTTTGCGTGCATCTGTCTGTGAACATGCATGAGGATGATGTAGCCTATTCATGTTGAATAATGTTCTGCTGCTGTCCGATGATCAATTCATATCTAGATACTGCCCATTGTTAGATTTAATCATTTCATTTTTTCAACTATGAAAACAACACACCCAAGACAAACATGAACAACATACATTGTAATTATCTGCATCATATTTCTTCTTTAGGTGTCTTATGAATTTAATATCATTACATAATTTTGTTGTAAATGAGTAATGCATGTATTCATATATCTATACACTTGTAGTGTTTTACATCAGTAAGACACTTGAGCGTCTTTGTTTGTTGGGGTGGAGAAGGGATTCTGTTATTAAGGTCTGCTAGTATTAGGTCTTCTCGTACATGAAATCTCTAAATTATAACACTCGTTACAATGTGTATATGCTTTGTTATTATTTCTTTTTGAAAATGTGTGGTGTATTCTTTATATTTGTTTCTAATTTTAACTATAAAAAGATGCATGTATTTCAGAAGCCAAATTTTGGACCTGAGGTAATATAAGGTGTATGGTTTATTTGCCGGTATTTAGTCAGGTTACTGTTATGGCATAACATGTATAAATTTATATGTACTTCTTTCATTTCATGTTAAATAGATGAATGAAGAAGGATAATAATACAGAATCGGCAAGCCTGGGATATGGAAGATTCTATGCATAGAATTATGTCTGATACTGTTATTCTGCTATTTGTGAAGATGATCATGTTACATGAATATAGGCATGGGAATTACATTGCTACATGTACATTTAGACACGCAAGCAGGCATATAAAGTTGACAAACAGACAGACACATAAAAATATGTGCTCTGCCATCTGACTTCATGTGAATACAGTGAGTATGAGTGGAGGAAAAGAAAGGAAGGAGATGAAAAAAGAGCATGAGATGAGATAATAGTAGCAGAAAACAGGGAGTTCTACACATAAAACAAGCACTGTCACATAAAATATTCACACACAGTCAATGGTATAATGTTATACATTTTATTTACTCTATCTACTCATATACACACACTGGGGATTGAAATTTGTGAATATAAATTGCCATGAGATAATACAACAAACCAAATGACATCAATTTCATCAAACTTTTAAATCATTTTCAAATCAATTTTTGGCTCTTTTTGTTTGTCAAATCCTACCATAACGCTACCAGTACTGGAAAGAAAGGATGAAATGAAAATAATGCTCACAAAAGTGAATATGAAGAATTTTTATTATGTAAGAATGAACTGGATTGTAACAAGTGTGATGAAAACTGTTTCCAAAGATATCTTTTAGTCAATCAAATTGATAAGACACATTTTTGTTTTCCTTGGCTGTCATCACATATGCCCAGTCATCTTCAGACATAATTACTTGGTTCAATACTTTCATCAGCAAAGCCAGAACAATTACCACTGTAAACTGATGAAATCAGCTGTGGTGAAAGATTGCCATCCAAAACTGAGCCCCTGAAGCTTTTTGTTTCACCTTTTGTGAGCTTGTAATAAAAACAGACTGACAAAAAATCAAATTTCAGTTCTCTGTTTTCCAATATCTTCTTTTGTTTTTATTTTATGACAACATGCTTCCAAACAATAGAAAAACAAAGGGGTAAAAAAAATATAATGCTAACTATATGTATGTACACAATGGTTAACCTGTGGAAATAATGATGTTGGAATAAACTTATTTACGAGAAATGCAGTAGAAACTGCTTTCAAAATAAGTGTGAGACTGATTTCTTCCAGAAGAACAAATTGATAAAACATCTTTTCTTTGTCCTCATCTGATATGAACAATCATCTTCAGACATAATTGGCTCAATACTTTCATCATTAAAGCCAGAATAAATACCATTGTCAATTGATGAAATTGCCAGTGGTGAAAGACTGCCTCCTAAAGCTGACTACCTAGGGCTCTTTGTTTCACCTTTTTTGTGAGTTTATAATATTAACAGATAGACAAAATGAATGCTAATTTCAGTTCTCTGTTTGGACCTATCCCTCTCTCCATTAAAAAAAAAAATTGTGCTTCAAGACTACAGAAAAAAAAAAAAGGAGATTAAAAAACAGTCAGAATGACAATATGCGATATACAAAGAGGGCTCTGTGGAATTATATTGGAATGAACTGACTCATAACATGTGTGATCAATAGATTGAAATAGATTCATTTAAGAAAGCTGTCATTGCTTCTTGGAGGTTAAATCCACGAGACACATTTTCTATTTCCACATCTCCTTCTATATATTTCAATACATGTTTAGGCACAATCTCCATGTCTTCATCACTGAAGTCTGAACAATTACCACTGTCAACGGATGAAATTAGATGTGGTGAAAGGTTGCTTCCTCCTGATGTTGAGCTATTTGGACTGTTTGTTTCATTTTCTGAATCTGAACCTGTCATCTCCTCTCTGCAATTCAGCTGACTGCCATAAGTGACATTGTCCAACTCATATGAAGTGCTAGTATTTTTCAAAACTTCCAGTTTTTCTGGTGACTTACTTTGACTGTCTGAACTTTGTAAATTTTGTCCTGAAGAGCATGTGATCATGGCTGGAGTTTGAAGTTGCTCACTTTGTGGAGGAAGTAAATAAACTGAATTGTATATGTTGGTATCAGATGACAACAGTTCCTTATTTGCAGATGAAGTACATGTATTTTGGAATTTCTCATGTTGCAGGTTGTGGGCCTGTCCAGCAGTAGACAATATACTCAAGTTACCAATTGATGGAGGTAAGGATAAACTGTCTGAGATCTGGTCAACAGGTTTCTGAGGGTTAGAGGACTCTTGGTGTCTGGAGTAGTAAACAGTGCTGTCCTCAGTACCTTTATTCACATGAACAAGTTTAAAATTTCCTGTAGGTGTGACTAGTGGTGAGATATCTCTATGACAAGCCTTTTTTTCAGACGTGCTCTCAGAGCAGGAGGAGTCTTCCACTTTTCTTTTCCGAGATAGCATGTTTGATGTAGAATCCAATAAATGCTTCAGTTCAGTATGCACATCTTGTATCTGTCCCATAATTGCTGGCTCTTCCCTACTGGTGTTTGGCAATAATTTCTTAACATCTTTTGAAAAAAGTAAAAATTTATTCAAGTGAAAAGATATACTTATGGCTTTAAAATTATCAGATCTATACCATTCCACTTGTTGTTTAAGTAAGTGAGGAAGTTTATGAGGCGGTATTTCATTCATCAGAAATTGAAATTTCATTTCCAAATCATTCACATTGTCTTTAGGCACAGATGTGGGATTTTTCCATGGTCCAAGATGTTTAGGCCAGTTTTTTGGTTTATCTTTCCACAGAGTTTGCCCCTGAAGTCTGTCACACCATATGCGTGATAATGTACGTATACAAAATGTTAAAAAATCTTTTTTATTGAAAGTGTGGAACTGTGAATCAATTCCAAACACTGAATCATCCATCTCTGGCTTGTCGCTGTATACAATGGCGGAAATTGTATTTCAGCCAATAAGATGGGTAGCAAAATTGTGAGACAATATTTTGTAGAATGGTCTCTTGTCGTCGTATCTCTGCACAGTAAGTCTTCCGCGTCCGCCACCCAGTCTGACATCTCCTTGGCCATGAGCCCTCCAGCTATCAGCAGACACATACAGGAGCCAGCCCTCTTCCTCAAAGCATCATTCCCAGCCATTACATCCTTGCTTGACATTCTGAATCCCAAGTTCCTCCTCTTGCAGTGTTGCCTGTTTCTCCTTTCAACACCGCCAAAGTTGGAACTTCTAGACTGTGGAATATCTTGCAAAGCGATAGGCTCTTGCATGATGACAATCTTTCCAAGAGCTCTCGCATGTGTCTGTGATTCCATCCTTGATGTCTGTCACCTGCCAATGCAGAATTTTGTGGCCTTTTTCATCTTTAGCCCTTTCACTAGACTTGCATGGCACAATGAAAACACTGAAAAGAGATACAATTGTGATATTGATAAGTGTCTAAGTTTGATGCAGTCAGCCATAGCTAATATTGATAAGTGTCTAAGTTTGATGCAGTCAGTCATATCTAATATTGATAAGTGTCTAAGTTTGATGCAGTTGGCCATATCTATCATGTTCCATATGAATTTCTTAACACACCAACGTTCTGACTACTGAGTGACAAGCATGTGATCATCATGACATGACAAAACAACAACAACAAAAATCTGGTATGCCTTCATGTATCATATGAGGTAGGCCTACAAACATCTTTCATGCTGTCAAGTTTAAAGAGACTTTTAAGTGTGATACTCTAATAGTGTAAAGTATCTGGCATTTTTGATCTTACTGGACAGAGGGTGAGAAAGTGATTGTTTCACTGATGCTTGGCACAACACTGCAAAACGGGAACTGCAGTGAAGCACTTAACAACAAGGTATTGCGATAATTTTTTATCAAATTAACAATAGTAGATAAATGATGACATATTTCAGGAAAATTTATGGGTACTTCCTTCGTCATTTAACTGTTGGTTGCACTACAAGCCCATGTATGATCCAGTTGCATTTAACTCTGAAAGAATTCATATGCTTTTTTGATAACTTTTCTTACTTGAAAATTCATTACTTCATAAAATAATAACATCTAGTCTTTTTCTTGATACCAAATTATGGCAATTTAGTAGGAAGATGCTTGTATATGAATTTTAAGTAGAACCTTTGAAAAATCATCAGTAGGCTACATCTCATGGTCATATGAGCAATAACTAGTAACTGATGTCATAGGAATATAGTTTCTAATCTTTCGGGTAAAGTCAGAAAATCATTTTATCATCATTCATTTCACAAGACTTCCAATGCTGCCTACGAACTCCAAGATCTTTCTGATCCGCTATATTCATGCAATAAATAAATACATTGTACATGTACAACAAGGAAGTTTCACAAACACACATCTTTTCTGGTGACTTTTTTTGTGTGAGAAACAAGTGACCACCAAACCAAACAAAATGTAGGCCGAGTACGTAAATAACAGAAAGAATAAAAAAAAAAGTGGGTGTTTGCTCATGTAACATCTCATTGTGAGTGATACAAAAATTCACTCCTGCTATCAGCAGTATACATGTATATTTATCAAGTTGAGATAACATTTTTTGTGCCTTTACTCCGCTACTATTCATGATATTTTTGTCAGCATGCAAGTGTGAATGTATTTTACAAACATTATGAGCTGTGGCTCATCGACTGTGATGACAAATTAAGTATTACAAATCTCATCTTATGTGCCAATAAAGAATCTGAACTATAATTTTCTTCCTTTTTTATTCAGGCTTTCCACCCTGTGTGTACGCATATATATAGGTTAGATATTAAGCATTGCATCCCAAATGCCATGGGATCATTGACTTCTCATCTCTTGATACGATTCAAACCTAAGACAATTTCACCAAGAGACATACTTTTTTGAAATTCCTCAGCCTTGGACCTACATTCTTCATAATTGTATGATTTGGAGAAGATAGTTATAGTTATATGGGCCTACACCTCACAATTTTATATGATTTAGAGAAGATAGTTATTTAATCTGAAGACATAAAGTAATATATAAGCAATGCACCTTTTCAATCCTAACATTTTGTTTTTCTCAAGCCTTTCTATCCTGAGATAGTGGTATTATCTCAGCTTTAAGTAGATGCCTGATTTTGGTGAGAATTTTGGAATTTGGAAATTTTGCCCAGACAGCCTACTCTTTCAATCATCAATTTTGAATTTCAAGGAATTCTTGAATGTGCATTATGTACATAGGGGACCTACGAAATATATTTGCCTGTATCTGAGAAGGCTAGATGTCAGGCTTCCCTTCTCAGAAGAAGCTAGGGAATCGTTAGGTCACTAAAAAAAAAAAGCAGGTTTTCAGTCTTTGTGTCCTTCCATTCCCCAATGCAGGATGCCGGAGTCGATCCCGGCCTGTTCTTCTCCATAAGCAGACACCAAACCACATAGTTACTGTGCCCTCTTTCCCTAAGTGGATTGTCTCAGCTTTAAATACATGCCCAATCTGACAAGAAATGTTTTAAGGGTAGATATTGGAAATTTTACGCAGGACAGGGGCAACTGCACATACCAACTATCAGATTTTAACCGCCAAGCATTCTTCAGCATGTATATCATGAACATTGGACTTCCGAAATCTTAAGTATTTTATGCACAAACAATTAGTGATGATCTAGATATCTGCCACTGCATGCATGTATCAGCCAGAGAGAGCAAAATTCTGGTTGACAGAAGCCAGGACATCCATTGAATGACCATAGGTCAAATACCTTAGGATGGATCTACGTGTATCCATTTTTGAATACCCTGTTAAGGCAGGGCTTTTAAGAAAAAACAAAAACCCAAATCGCATTTTTTTTTATTTTAGCAAAAACCTAACATATTTCAGCCCCCCCCCCCGTTACAAAATGCATGGTGAAGCCTAAACTGTCTTGATTATCCTGCCTTCTAACTTCTAGGAATTGAAATCTGTCCAAACTCCCTCAATAATGTATAATTCGGCAGGGAGTAGTGGGCCAATCAAATCACATCCTTTCAGTCACGCGACTGGCCTAAGCCTCCCCTCTTCAAATTACGTAACAATTGGAAAATCCCAAATTCCAATTGTTGAAAATTTTATTTCCCAGTACAGATGGATCAAGTTAGCTAGGATCCCTTCTTTCTCTCTTGTAAAATTCATTTTTAAAGGCAATTAATTAAATTCAGAGGGTTTCTCGTTTAGAGAGGACAATTTTTATTAAGACACTAATTTTATTTACCGCATAAAAAACGTCTACCTAAACTTGGATTTCTAAAGTAGTCATTTTTGCCAAGTTGACTTGCACTTTCAGTTTCACTTTCCATTTTGATCTTTGCATGTTGTAATAATACATGTATGTAAAAGCTCCTAGAGCACGACAACGAAAATGATAGACATTAATATCAGTATACCGAAATATATATTTAATATCAAATATCATCATATTTATTATAGTGATTATAGAACTAATAAAACTTGTTGAACTAATTTGTCACTCACTGCTCAAAGAGGAGACATAACCGGCGGTCGAAAGCCCCCCCCAGACATAACCGGTGGTCGAAAGTAAGGGTGCCCCCCCCCGCCCTCCCCCGGAAAGAAAAACTTTCATCAACAACAGTAACATAAGAACAACAACAACTGATTTTTTTTTTTAAAATGTAGCAACCCTGCCTAACTATGCCTTTGACCATTTCTTTCAAATTCTTGTCATCTTCAAGATTTTGTAACAATAATGTGAAATTTTAACACAGAAATGGAAATGTCTATTGCGTCCATGTTAAGATGAGAGCAGTCACGTTTTTGTAGATAATAATTATAAATACATTTGTTATCCAGGACATAGGAAAAAGAAATCATGTGGTTGGGGTGCATGCTGCACGACTGTTCACCAAACATAGGCACTACAAAATACTGGAGGACAGTTTCCGTTGCCACCAAAAACATTGTCGAACTATAATAATAAATGGCCAAGCTATTTGTCAGATATATTTTTAAAAAAAGAAATAACACATTTCCTTGACAAAATCATTTTTAAAAATAAAACTCAATTTCACACAGATGACCATCACACATCAGTGGAGAATGTCATGTATTTGGCGACCCAGACAACTTAAAAAAAAAACTAGAAAATCTGAAGATGCTGAAAGATACATATAAATTATCGCCCTTTCAATTATCACGATTCCCCCCTTCCTATGGATGCAAAAATTTAACGCCTGAATACTACACTTGTTGTCAGAAATATGATCAGCTTCTTCCTTTGATCGGCTTCCCAAGAGGGCTTGACAGATAACAATTGCTATTGGAATGGCTCTATTTCAACAGCTCTAACAAAATACTAGTAATATAAGCTAAAAATGTCGCAGACATTACTGTCGTTCAGCTTGACTGACTGCCAAAGAAGGGCTATTAGATCAATGGCGTACACGCTTCACATGCTTGTTGGAGTTACATCTACCAAGATAGAAAAGATTTTGAAAATCATCAACCAGCATCTGAAGTACATGTAGTTTGATTTAACATCCATGTCTGGGCAATGTCTGTGCTAGATGGATCCTTATTACCTAACGGTCAATGAAACAAAGCAGCGGGCATAATAAAGTACTGTATATATGAAGTTCTGCACGAAAGTGCCCCAAAGAGTTTACAATTTCATTGTCATCAATGGTGATGAAACAAAGACCTGAAGACCATTTGAGATGCAACACAATGGAATTAAGCTCTGGTCAGTATTTGGGCATAAAGAGTTAGTAGCATCATGGTGAAGCTTTTTCATTTCTCTTTCTATTGGGGAAAAATTTTTGTTCCATCTTGAAAAAGAAGTTGAAAATTTAGCAACTAAAGACAATAGGGGTGATTTGCTGTGGGGGCTATATTTAGTGAGAAAATGGCTGATCGCTTTGCTAATCCTTATTGACTCATTCAGTCCAGTCAGTTGCTCATAGCTGCGAACAACCCCCGGTTATATTCTACAGTACAGCAATAACCACTGTTTCACACATCTGAGTAGTCCAGCTCAACCAGCTAAGAAAAATTGTCTATTGTTATGAACACTTTCATAACAAATTATCTACTAGTGGTTCTAATTGTCATACAGTGGAAACTAAATGTGCATGTATCTTCAAGCTATGGTTTCCTTAGTGTCCTGTTCAACTAGTACTACAGAGTGAATCAGTTAATTCTCATTCAGGATTTTAGGTCATGTCATTAAATAACAATATACGTATTTGATCTTTTACTTAATACATTTCTGCAAATTTAACTCTGAATGTGTTTTTAAAATAACACAGAAGTGATTTGGGCACAAAACAAAAAACAATTGCATTAAAATTTGTTAAACTGTTAAACTATTGAAAAACTGTGATTTCACCAGTCGCCTCAGTCTGGCAAGCACCTAATTTCATTGTGCCATGCCTCATTTGGAAATGCAAGGTACCAATGAAAAGCAATATGAGTGATCAATATTCATTCATTCGATACCCAATTTTTTTTGTTTTGTTTGATTTGTTTAATTGTTTTTGTTTGTTTTGTTTGCTTTTTAATTTCAAGATTGTCTAAATGACAAAAATAACATGTCCTTGCCAGATGGATGTCATAAGATAGGAAAGAGATTGAAAATATTTCAAGTGAAAAAGACTTGGGAAAAGTAGATGCAGAAAAGATTTTTTTTTTTTTTTTAATGGAAGTGCCTTAATCTTGCAAGAATGACACAAGAACAAAACAGCAAACTTGGTGGATCATGAATAATAACCACTAAATCAAGAAACGTTGTGAGCACATCGTCGAAAAAGTGAAACTGATTTGTTACTGAGAACACTTCTCAAATCTTTAACTGAGGGAAACACAAGAGCACCAGAAGAATGAGTTCAGCGACTTCATATTATTGTTCATGCACCAGGTCAAATATTTCATCCATGGACAAAAGGTAAACATTTTACTTCTTTTTCCATAATTTTATTCACCTGACATAGCACTGTATGATATCTTTATGTTTTCATTGGTCATAATCACATCTTGAAAGATGCAGTTTTGAAACTACTAGTAAGGCTGTTTGTTGCACTCTAGGCATATTTTTAAAAGTGATCCCTGAAAAAAAGCACAACGGTTTCAATAGAGATTTATGTGTTGTATCGTGACAAATATCAAATGATTCAAGAAGTTAAAAAACATTAGATCATTCATCCAGATATCATAATTAGAAATAGGTGAGTCTCAAAAATGAATAGAAAACCCTAAATTCATTGTTTTCTAAAGCCAGTTCATAAGTATGGAACCTTGTATGTAGCTGTATTAAAAGTAACTTATGGTGTTATGAAAAAATGCTCAAGAGACCACAATATATGTTAATTTGTTAATTTTTTTTTTTCTTCTCAAGCTAAGCCTTTGACTAGTTTTAATAAGATTATCTCAGGCTTTATGTGGCTGCCTGTTTTTTGGTTGGAATTTCTATGTGTAGAATTGCCCAGACAGCAGCATTCTGTCTACTCTTCACTGATTTTTAACTGCCAAAGGTTCTTTAATATTCAGATACATTACATACAAGACAGACCTCTGAAATATATTTGTCAATATCCAAGAAGGCTAGACGTTGGGTTTCCCTAGAAAATGTAGGTTTAAATCTTCAAATCTTCCCATCACCAGTGGCAGATCAGTGACTCGAACCCATGACCTCCAGATTCAAGCTTTCTGCCATGCAGCAGATGCCTAACCCCATACAAACTTTGCGACCCTCACCACAGAACAGATTCATTATTTATTATACAGCCAGTTTCCTCGAATACTATTTAGTTCATAACTAAATGTTTTTGTTTGTTGTTATGTCGTTCGCTGGGTCGCGATGCTTCCTTTCATTTTCATTCCCACAATCTGTGTCAGTTAAATTACTTGATGGTCCAGTGTATGAGAGCTTTACTCTCCACTGGACATGGCAACAACAAACTGGTATGTAGTGGTGTAGTAGTAAGTGATAATTCCAAGTAACAGATTGCAAATGTCATGGAATCCACATTCTTTGCTTTACAGTCAAATGACAGCACACGCATAACACGCAAACTAATTTAAAAAATGGTATTGCAATGCTAAACTGATCAAAATTAAAACGGTGTTTGACAAAATAAAATACAAACTTATCTTTTCATAAAACTGATATTGAATTCTTGTTTTCAGTGATCAGTGACCAGTTTTGTAATGAGTAAGGTGGAAAAAATCTCCAGCTTCAGGTTTAAACATTGAGTTTGCATTGGATGAGATGGAAAAAAAAAAAAATCAGCTTTCGGTTTAAATAATTCCAAAAAGTTTAAGAGAATCAGTCAAAATCTCACACATCTGAGGATCAATAGATATTCAATGCGTGCATCAAATATCACATGATGGTTTTATAAAAATTTCAGCATGAGAAATCAGTATCATGCTGACAGTGACAGACCAACTGCGTGTCACTGATATCTTGATAAAGCAGTTTTTGAAATGATGGTGCTCTCAACTAACTGAGAAAAGAAAAAAAAAAAAGAGAAAAAAATCACCAAGAAGTTCTTTTACCTAATGTGAAACAAAAAGATATAATAAACAAGTAATTAAAAAAAAAGTTCAAACAAGATTTTAACAAATATTTTTAAAAAATTGACAGTGGTAAACTGTGTAAAAGGTGTATAAGAAATGAAGAAAGAATTCTCTTGCCAAAGCGCTTCACTGCTGGGTTATATCATCTCATGCAAATTTTCGGCGTTCTACGCCCTCATCAGGCTCTTGACTGATGTTTGTTGAGAAATTACAATTACTGGCTTATATGTGGGGGGAGGGGGGGAGAAAACCAATGGTGTGAGGTGTGTAAAAGTGACATGATTTGAGAATTACATCTACATTATATAATTAATCAATGAAACAGTTATCAAAGAAGTTATTGTGTCTAACCAAAGAAGCCCAAAACCCACTTATCCACAAGAAAATTTCCTTTGAATGTGGAAACTGTTGAACTTTCCTTTGGGTAAATGACAAAAACTGGCAACTTAAACCTTCCCCTAAACAAATCTGGAAATAACATGGGAGGAAATGCCAGTGACACTAACACAATAGAAAGCTCTTGGACCACTTCAGCACGAAAGATATCAAATGCATCATTTTCTGCAGTGAAGAAGACTTCACTATGGATGTTGCAAGAAAGCAACATAGCCCCGTACGGGCTTCATCACAAAACATCAGGATTTTCGACACAATCAATCTCTTTGCATGGAATGGAAGAATGAACATCTATGTCTTTGACACCAGACTGCCATGGCTGTATTTGAAAATTATACTTGTCTCCTTGACAATAAAGTCCTGGTTAATTGCAGGTGCTTGCCTAGGCCCACAATATGATTCATTCTTCAGAAAAATGGAGTAGCTTTTCTCACTAACTTCATGGCACCTGTCAGAGTCAGGAAACACACCAGAATGGTGACACCACTCACATTAAATCCTGTGGATTATGCAATATGGAACATGCTATGTGAAGTGAAGCAACAGGGAAGAACAGAGCCATTCACTGAAGACACACATTTCTGTATCCTGGGAACAAATAACATTTCCTAAATCAGAAAACAATCAGGAAAGCCATCTTTACTGGGAAGGAAAGACAGCCAGCCATTTATCATAAGATGGTCCTCTTATAGACAGATCAGTTTCTAAAGCCATAATTTAATAATTGAGATTATTTTTCTTTTTGTGGCAAATATGACATAATGATAAGGGGTTTGATATTTTGCACTTTCCAAAGCCACAGTGATAATCTTGTAAAATACAATGAAATTGTTGGCATTTACATACAAAAATAAATAAATAAATTAGGAAGACATTTTTGGAGTTTCAAGTTATGATCCAAGGCATGATGAAGACATCTGCTCTTTGAGCTGTTAAAGTTGTTTTTGCCTTAATCAACATAGAATAATAATATGCTCCTCCTGTTTGGGAAGTCATCTACAAATCTTCATTTAAACTAATTTCAGGAAATGTTGAAAAAATAAACAAAACTATAAAACAGGAGGGGACAATGATGGTGTTCCACAATTTAAGTCCTAAGAGTTCTTGGAGAAATACGCTCTGATGCACAACTCTTTGCTTGAAGAAAATAGACAACAACAGAAAAACGTGTTCTACAAAAATCAAAATTAGTTCATCGTGACAAGGGAAATAGCTACTGATTTACAGTATTATCATAATGGGAGAGCGTTTCACAGATTATCTGCCCCTGATTTGCTCTCCCAAAAGAGGGACTCAATCGTCATTAGTGTGAAGGGAGATCGTTTTAACTTGCCCTATTACTTCCCTTTGCCCGAGAAAAGACGTGTTAAACAAATAGTGTAAAAAAACATCCATTTGTTTCTTGTCACTTGGAAAACTCGTCACATAAGAAATGTATAAAATTATAACAATAAAAACAACACATTCCCTTTATACCATACTAAAAAAAAAAAAAAAGATCATCATGTACCGGTACTGGTATGTTTCAAGAAAAGGAAGCAACAATATTTTCCCTCTTTGCACAGCTTGTTCAATCCCTCTTTCGTCTGGTGAAGGGAAGAAATAGGACTGAGCACATTGATCTCTCAGTCCCATTGTGTATGTGCATGGCTGCCTATGTATAATTTGTATCAAGTATGCTCAGAGCATGTCTTATTGATAAAAATAAAAAAAAAGACAAATCAGGAAATTCAAATCTGCAGCTACTGTTAACTTGTAAGCATGTAAGCACTTCACTAATATTCCTGTCCATCATTGCATATAATTATATGTATCATATGTAGGCCTATATGTTGTGAAGATCCGAAACCAAAGGAGGCTGACATCAAATAAACACAGTGTAAAATTTATACATTACCCACATTTGTTTTTCTTTCACATTATTTAAGAAATTTATCAGATAAACAACACAGCAGAAATGCTTAAAGTTTGTTCTATTTCATGTCCCAAGAGACAACTTGTTTCTACAGAAAATTAGAATTGTTATATTTATTATACTTGATCTTTCGTGGGTATGAACTCATATTTTTCAAACTTTAAAATACAATACGTGTCATCTAATTTATGACTCAATACAATATCTTTGCGTAAATATGCAACCTGGCAGGGACAGTTTTCTACCATTTCCTTCCTGATTTTTTTTTTTTTGTCTGTCTATATGTACATGACAGTATCGTCATACTAGGTGATATCAATCTTCACTTTGATCAACCAACAGACACCTATGTTCAGTCTATGACA
>JBCAUA010305618.1:0-15011 GCA_038406235.1 Peronia verruculata | reverse complement strand
TTTTTTTTTTGGGGAAAAAAAAAAAAAAGACCCGTTCCCCCCCCCCCCCCCCCCACACACACAGAATTTCAAAGTGATTTACTTGCATGTTATTGAATTCCAGAGTTTGCCAACATGGAAGAAAGGCATCACACTTTGTCAGAGCACATAACATGTGCTAGAAGCTGTGGAGAGTGTGTGCTGATAAAGTGCAGTCAGCGTCATGCAAAAAACAATTGTTATGCAAAAATTATACATTGGATATATTTTTGTAGTTCAACATAGATGTTTCAAAGGACACCACTGATTATTGGGGATGCACATGTCAAAAGTGCTATTTTCAAAAGTGCAGTTGAAGAAGAAAAAAAAAAAAGAAATACAGCCACTCTGAATAGGGCAAGAGAGATTGGGGAAAAAGGGAAAGCCACTAGACAGATTATAACAAGGATATTGATGTGTCGGAGTGCTCAGTATGTTTGCATTATACTTCTTTAAGGAAAGACAGCAAAACAATGCCGGGTGAACAGAAAGGCTCTCACACAGCTCAATCAACATTTAGTCCCATGAACGATATTCCACTGTCCATTCAATCACTCATATCACACAGCAGACCAATAGAGCCCAATTCTCACAGGGCAATTGAAAATTCAGTACAAACATACTGCAGTAAAGAAAAGCTTTTAAGAAAAAGATTTATCCAAAATTGCACTTCTTGGAGGATCATTGTGTGTCATGTGTAATACTGTATGGATTTAGCTTGGGACTGTTTAGTGAAGAGGGCAGAGAACAACTTCACGGAACTATAGGTATGTTGGAATGTAACGAATCATGATTTTATATGTGGGGCACATGCAAGTGTGTGTTGTAAGCATACATATGCCGGCCGGTGGAAACACTGCACCATTGAACATGTCTGAGATATGCTCTAAGCATTTTGTGCAGGATGGTTTTTGGTCAGACCTTGTGTGTGTGAAGTACATCACGATCGCACAGTGTCATGGTTTAATGAAACGATAGATAGTTGTTGTGGTCTAGCAAAATCAAAGACCAGTAGCTTGGAAAGAATTCAAGAGAGAGTGGGTTCCAAATGGGCCAGCATCTATATAAGGGTTCAGTCGAAGAGGGAGTGCATGCAGTAAGAAAGTGAAATGGTTATGGTTTTATAAGCTTTTCAACCTCCTGTAGTGGTGGTTATCTCAGCTGTCCACAACCGTGGTAAAAAAATAACATAACACTATTGTGTTATGTGTTGATTGCTATAAAGTGAAATGCAGTGAGAGCTGTGTGCATCTGAGTTAGACAGCTGCCCTGAAGTTTGTATTGTTACCAAGCACCTGTAATAAATTCTGCATGGCTCCCTGTCGTTAAAATGCAATTTCTAAGCTTCTAATTAGGGTATTTACAATATTTCAAAATGCATTTTGATCAGAAATATTTCAGACTCTACTAAGTGAAACCCAAACATTGGGTTTTTGCTGAATTTCCCACATGTATTCTTCCTAACACATGGTTATTGATATGGATCTAAAGATACCTATACATTTTTCTGTTTTATCCTGGGTGAAAGAGAAAGAAGATTGCTCTGCTAGGCTAAGAAATCTTCTTTGGCCTGTTTACATCTTTCAGCCACCTGGAGGCAGTTATCTCAAAATGCTCCTTAACTGATGCTTCGTGATTTATTTATATGGGTGCAATTGAAAATCACAGAATGAAAAATCATTTTGAGAGAGTTAATCTCTGAAAGGGAACATTTATGGCTGAGGTCTTATGCCATTCTGCTTGTTCCAATTTTCCACTCCATGGTTGATGTTTGTACCTTGAATTTTGATTGTTAATCTCTGACTTTTTTTTTTTTTTCATCATTTGGGCAATTTCAACTTTGACTCAAAACTTTGTGAAATATGACATAGAAGTGTTTTTTTATCTTAGGGCATTGAGATTGAGATGTGTATCTGTTATCTGTTTTACTCTTGACTGCAGGAGAAAGAAAGGCTGCTCCGTGATGCTGGTATATCCTCACCATCTCACTATGTCATGGGCATGCGTAGCAATCAGGACAACTCCTTCAGGCTGATGAGAGATGACATTGATATGGACGAGTACATTCATAAACTGTCAGACAACTCTTTGCTTGAAATAAAACCCCAAAAGAGGTAAGATATTCCTGGAGACAAAGCTCACATAATAACTGCCATACAATAATGGCATTTCATTAGTCATCCAAGATGTTAGAGATATGACAGTGTTTGTACCTGTTTATCCTAGCTCTAGGTTCATGATTTTCAAAGATTTTTTTATGCAGAAAGGGTGTAGAGAGCTTATGAAACTCAATTGTGACTTTCTCAATATGTATGATTTCTTCACTTTTTCCCTAAGACTTTTTTATTTCTTAACCAATTACCTTCAAATTTGGAATACACATCCTCCATAGCATGTGTTTGAATAAATTGCATTGCTTTTCTGAATTTCATTTCATTTCCTTTTATTTTTCTTTTTAAGGAAAATTGGATACTTGGTGGAAAACTGCAAAAAATTTACATCCATCAATACACATATTTCAAAAATTTATAAAAAATATTCTATGGTGTATCAACAAAAAAGAAAACCATTTTATCTTTTAAACAGGGATATATATTACTAGCTGGATACCCGACAGCCTCCGTGGGAGGTTTTTTAAAATATATAGTCCTGCAACTTAAATTTTTTGGCCAGCATGAGTACCTCGATGCTGATATTTTGGTTCATTAAACTGAATATTACTCTAAGAAAACCTGTTTTGAATGGGTCATGTATCCCGCACTGAAGTGATGGCGGACAAAATGAATGATAGTTTGGCATTTAAAAAATAAATTAAAACAACTGTGTAAATTCGATCCTAATAAAGAGTAGCCTATACCACAGTTGGGTATCAGTTGCCCACGTGTGTAATTTTATTTGAATTTTAAATGCCTGCCGATTCCGACTTTATTGGACCATAAGATAAGGGCCACTTCCCCTGATTGCTCTTATTATATAGATTCATGTGCAAAATTTCATACTATTCCATTCAATACTCTTGGAATCTTAGGCTTTTGAAAAAAATCTCATTTTCAAAACACAATATCCAATATGGCAACGTTGTCATGGCAACGGATTGGAAAGAAATTTTGCCCACTTTTTCCTCTAATTTGGACATGCTGAATCCGAATTTGAAGTGAAAAAATCCCCACTTCAAACATTCAAAAAATCACTCTCAGGACCTGCACTCCCCGCTTAATTCGATACATTGGCAGCTGTGTTGAAGATATTTCCAAAAAGGCATTTTATCCTTGAATGCCAATTATCAGACAGCTTGCAAAAAAGCAAATTCTGTGATACATTTTCAGTTTTTCTTTGTTTTTTTTTTTTACTCTGTATGTCCATAGAACTACATTACCTGCTATATTTGTGTAATCAATCACAGACATTGTTGTACCTGGAACTGTGTAGTGTTGTATTTCAACTAAGCAATAATACAACTCCTGTGTCCTGTTTAGCAAGTATAAATCGATAATTCATGGAATACCTCTGTTTTACCCATGAAAATAATACAAAGAGTTAAGTAAAAGGCAGTGATAGTTTTGAAGGGGCGAAATTGGGTTTATTTTCTGGATAACTTCTTAAACTTCAAAGCATGGGATCCACTTTGTTATTGATATGCATGTTTTTGTTTACGGAATTGACATTACATGTATTCATTATTGTTAGTGTAATTAAATTATGCTACTTAATGTAATAGACTTTGGAATTGTCAACATTGTTTTGTCAATAATATCCCTATTTATTATGTATATGATGAAGACAAAGACAATTTGACCTCAATGATCAGGTTGACATAATACAGGAAAGTACAGAACAAAGAATTTACTTTATGCAAGTTTAATGCATCCATCCATCCATCCATCCATCCATTCATCCATCCATCCATCATCATCCATCCATCTGTCCATCCATCCATCCATCCATTCATCCATCCATCCATCATCATCCATCCATCCATCCATCCATCCATCCATCCATCATCATCCATCCATCTGTCCATCCACTCCTCCATCCATTAATCCATCCATCCACCCACTTGTCCATCCATTGAATCAACCAACCAAGGAACTATCCATTCATCCATCCATTAGTCCATCCATCTATGGAACTGATCAACCACCAATACATCCATGTATTTGTCCATCCATTACCCTCCCCCCCCCACACACACACCACACAAAAACTTTAAAGTTTAAAACATAAATATACTGTCATGTACATACATACATACAAACAGATTATACATGCAAATATACACACGTACGATTATTTATTTCTTACAATCTACTTTCTGTAACATTCTGACTGAGGATTAAAAGTGAGCTTGTGTTTTCTTCTCTTTCAATACCTCTTTTTTTAAAAAAAAAAAAAAGAAGTTCTTTTGTTTAAAAATATCCCTGTCAATATATTTTTCTTAACTTTTCAGTGCCAACCTTGACACTCCAGAAAGCCATGCAGTCTTAAGGAATTGAATGTAAATCCAACAAAATAAAAGGTTTGGTGTTTCAAGGATAGTGAACATCCTACCTGAGCAACAGGATATTGTGTGTATGGCATGCAGAAAATTCAACTTCTGAGAATCCTTAAAAGATATATGGATCGTATTATGCTCATTTATTTTGTTGTTTGCAAATGATGAAAAATAAAAAATAAAAAAATTCAAATGTGGATATGAACTGATTTTAAAGAAAATAAGTATAAATGAGAATATTTATCACCAGTCAGTATCATGGCTTAATCTGTTCATTTTTCCCCCTTAGTTTGATGCATTGGCACCTACTTTAAAACTTATCTGCCAATATAATGCAAGTTAAACAATTCAAAAATAACATATTTGATACACATATTTGAGTAAGTTCAAAAGACTTTAAAGTGAGAACATTCTGGGTATTGTATGTGAGAAATCCAATTCATCTTTCAAGACTGATCAGATATATAAGTAGGAATTGCAAATTGATGCTATCAGATGTGGCTAAGACAAGTATCTTGGCACAGTATTAATATTTTTTGAATATGTCATCCCAGTCTTGGATGGTTTTAACCAAGTGCGCAATTGTTAGCATTATTTTAAATTTTATTTTGATATGATGACTTTATAATAATATTGATGTCAGCAATTGTTATTTTTTTAATGTTTTTATGCTGAAATTGTGAATTAAATTTCAATGTCCAATTTTTGTTTGTTGAACATGATATTGAATGAAATCTGATTGCATTCCAAGCCATAATGTAATAGTGTTCATGTATACGAAAACTTTGCCATACTGCTGTTGGTGTCTTTCAACGAAGGTATCACATGTTCTATTGCAGTGAGAAAACAGATTTTTTTCTTTGTTGATTGTAAACTAGGTGGCCTTCAAATTTTATCTTATTTTCTTAGTTTATGAATTAAATGATAAATAATAACAGAGAGCATTTAAAGAAGGCATAGCCCTGAGCACACATGCTTTGAGCTTTTAACAGTCTTTTAGTGCCCCAACAGACCCATTGCACCGTGGAGAAAAATCACAGTTATTCTGTCCAGGTTAACATGCCATTGCAAGCACAATGTGTAAAAATACTGAGCATATTCATGAAATGGACAAATTGACATCCCTTTTGTAATCACATGAGAGCCTGGGACACCAAATCAGAGTCAGTAAAATGGAAAGTAAACCAACATAGGCTACATGTACTTGAAAATGTGTTCACTCAGAGTAGGTAGATGTAGCTACTCAAGATGCAGCATCACAATGTTTTATTTTCAGTCATTAGTGGATTGATTCACTGCTTACTGAAGTTAACTGTTATTTTATTGCATCTTTCTTACATTAAGAAATAGGTGTCAGCCATGTCATATTTTGTCCAAAAATAGCATTCACATGATGGAACTGACAAATCAGGCAGAAGGAGGTGATTTTATTTATTTATTTTTTTTTTCCCCTGTTTTTTTTATTGATTCCAAGGTTTTAAATATTTTTTTTTAAATTTAGAAGTTTACTCTGCTTTGTTTTTTATTATTGTAAATTCATATATATAGAGATGGCAATCATGAGAAAAATAACACTGTAGAAAGTAGAGAGTTCATTGTTCAAGAGTTTTTCTGTTTTACTTTTATATTTTTAGATTACAATTAAAATTTCATGTATAGGCCAGGTTAGGCATATAGTCTGCTTATTCATGTAATAATAGTCAGTTCTGATTGCTTGTAGCAAGTAGACAGGGTGTCAATTGATTTGAGCGCAGTGGGGGGAGAGTGTGGGTGAGGGCTGATGGATTAGATCACTAATGCTTAGCACATGATTGTAAAATTGGCCTAGCAGTGAAGCAGCTGAAAATTTATGCCTTGCTTTTCTCTCACATTCATGTACCAAAATCCTTTATTTAGAAGCTAATGTAAATGTAATTTCATGTAATACATAAATATTAATACAGTGGAATCCTGTTGTAACGAGAGGGAGGGGACTGGTGCGCAAATTCCATCACAGCAGGATTCTTGTTATAAGGGATATCGACCTCTTCTATCAGCATAGCCTTTGTCTCGAGAGTTAAACATTTACATTTCTTGCCAGTCAATTTGGAAGCCATCATCAATAACAAATTGAATTCATGAAGATGGAGATTTGAATTTGATACTAAATGAGATTCTGAAACTGGTTTCTTTCTAGCGCTTTAGCTGTGTTGACAGCTCGACATTGGCGATCAAAAAGAAAGAACTTTCCTTCTTACTCTTACTCTTAGATTAACACGCCTGCTGTTTTCCCTCACCTGGAAGTGCTAGCCCCTACCCTATGCGTTCCGCTTGTTCGCCACATCGATTTGACTGCCGTGATTGGTCACCTATGCACTCGCTCCATCACCATCCATCACTGTAGGGCCTAACCTCTCCATCCTGGCATTGTAGAGGCAAAGTGGACCTCTAGATAATCTAGACTAGGCTAGCCATTATTGCCCCCCCCCACAGCATTCCATCCGGCCTTCATTGTTGCTACACGTTGGATAATCCCATTCATTGTGTTGCTAGACCACTGACAATTTTTGTAATCGGCAAGGTTTGATTGGCTTATACGCCGTGCACAACAGCATCAATATTCTGCTATAAGCGACTTGCATGTTTGTCTGATTGTTAGCGATATTTTATTTACAAAGATAAAGAAGAGGAAAAAAAACAGGGTTTTAGGAGAAATAGTGTCTTTACAGCCGACTTCTTGTTATTCCAGGACTCGTTATAAATGGACTCCACTGTATTTCTGTTCATGAATTTTACAATCACTTTGATTTTGGTTTGATCATGTTATGCTACTATTAAGAAAGTTGAAGCATTCCAGTTACAATACATAGGGTTTACACAATCAGAAATGAAACCTACTATAAGGACTCAGGAAAACATATCAGTGACAAATATTCACTGGCTTTGTTGGAGATAGTTGGTCACAGAATTATATTCTAGATTCTATTATTGCTGATGATTTTTTAAGCCAAAATGCCTTGTGCAGCTGAAATATGCCAAATGTCAAATGGTTCTTGCACAGAGATTTAGTGTATCAATGAAAAGGAAAATGCTTATGCTTGAATTTGGTATAAAAATAATATACATATAGCTACAACTTTTCTGTGCCATAATGCAATGACCAGTGATGAAATGAGTCTCATTTTGAAATGTTATGTGTATGTAAGTGTTTTTGTCAGTAAAGATGAAAATGTGCCATGATCTCGCGGTTAGTAAGTAATTTCCAACTCTGTCAACAAAGCCGTCTTTGACATCTGCTTGATTCATTTCATCCGGTTACGTACAATTGTTTGAAAGGAAAATGGAGTAGTTTGTTATATTTGGTGCTGAAACTAATGATTTTCTACTGCCTGCTTTACACCGGCAAGTTTACCCATTCCAGGTCTCCTGCCGCCCAGTTTCCGGGCAAAGCCGAACACCTTAAAGGAAAGTCACTCTCTGCTATGAACTATTAGTGTGGAGGTGAATGCAAATGGTAGTGCCCATGAACTTTGTTTTACATGTGTAAAAGGTGTTTTACTGATTTTCCTGAGATTTATTGTTTTCTCTTTTCATTACTTCATGTTATTAATACTAACATGACCCAAGCCTGAAACATTCGTACCTTATTCTGGGAGCCTTGGCAAAAATAGGATGGAAATGGGGAATTGTGGTTCCTAAGGGTAAGACTAACAGTTTTCCAGGCCAAAATGATTTTGTTCACATTCAAGAGCATATTATATTTACATGGTTATACCATACAGTGAGTGAAAATGCTTATGCTTTATGTCGATTTTTTATTTTTTATGTATATTTTTGTTTCTGCCCTGTTTATAATTCTGATCCTGTGCTTCCTGTACTATCAGTAGCCCAGAGGAAAAAAGAAAAAAAAAATGAAAGCGAATAAGAATAAACTCACTTTAATTTATCTGCACTAAAATTCAGAGTTGTACTCAAAAGCTCTTTTTTTTTTTGTTGTTACATGTAGAAAGATTTGTGGCATAGCCGTACATAATGATGTATTATATACATGTATGTGCTACATAATATAGGCATCCCCAATATTTTTTGTGGCTGACATTTTAGTAGCTTTCTCAAAGCAGTTAATGTTATGTTTTGAAATTGGGAGACAGAGTAACTGCCCTTATTTGCTCTGATATGGCCTGGGGAATCTCTGAACCAATGTGAAGTTTTGCACCATCCCCAGGGACTGAAAGGCCTAAGAGAAAATAAAGTGAAAACCATTGGAATCAACAAAAGTTTTAATTTGGATGGTAAAAGGGTTGTTTTGTTGAATTTTTAAAAAAATTTTTATTTTTATGGATTTAAAAAAAATAAATTTTTGTCGTAAATCTAGTGCTCACAGGGACGTCAAAACTTCCTTAGCCAGAATTCCAACTTTTTGGTCATCGCCAACTTTCCTACTTTTGGCCAACCAACTGCCAACTTTTGCTGACTCCACAAGGCAATCATGGTTTAATAACAATTTACTGCAATAATCAAAATGAATCCCGCACGATGACAGTGAAACGGGAAGTATGAAAGAGTTGTCCTCATACCTCAGATGATAGTTGGACTGTTGTTCGGCAGCTGTTTGAAGATTAAGATCGAAGTTCGTTGCACTTAATTCCTCATATCTGACAATATGCAGTCGACTGGTCACGTGAGGGTTGGTAGTGGAAAAATCAGCACATCAAAGTGCTGACAAAAACTGTCAATGTGCCCATGATCTTAGAAAGACTAGTGTATAAGGACAGCTGTTCGCAATCTAGCCTTAGAAAATAGATATAGTCTAGTTACAATTGATGATTATTAGGATGGCACTGCCTTTGGGATCTTTGGGATTTTTTCTGTTTCAGTTCTTGGAATTTCCACTAGTTTTATAATTTTATCATCCCATCCAAGGGTCTTGTGAAAACTTCACAAACTTATTCTAAAAACAATGAAAACTTCTAGCATGAAAACCCTAGATATTTAAAAAAGTGTCTTACTGTTATGTAACTGGTGATAAAATGGGGGGGGGGGGGGGAAAAATTATCTTTTTTGTGACAACAGTTTGACATTCTTATGCTCAGCTCAATAAGCAGCAGGGCAGAATGCTTTTTAAGTGACAGCTTAAAACAATCAAAATTAAGTTGTAAGTTGCTGGGCTTGAACAAAGAAATCAGGACTTGTATGTGAAGAAGGTGCTCTGATACTGATGTTCTCTCTCTGTAGAAATTGAACATAAAAATTACATCTCTGAATAGGAAAGTCTCTTATGAGCAGATTGCATACCGGTATGTCAGGATGTTATATAATATGAGATAGATACCGGTATAATCAGTATTCATTTTTGCCACATTTTATCCCAGTTTCATCTAGTATTGAATAATCACTCCCTGTTTCTTCCATTTTTGCAATATCTCTGGTGACAGTACAGCTAGCTCAAGACTTTTGCCACCACACAGAAGTATATATGAATTATAGTTCTTTTTTTGTGATAATAATAACGACAGTTCATTGTGACTGTCTGGAAGACAGATTAAAGTGGTTTGTCTTGATCTCTCATCAAAGAAAGACAGGGCGATTTACATGGTTCCAAGTTAATGTTAATACTTGTACCTACCCATACCTCAGTGCTGAATGTGCCATATATATTATATTTTCCACACTGGATCATAGCAACTTGAAATTGTCCAGTGGGCTATACATGTGTGCAGTGAATTACATAACATTTGTGTGTGTAAGCTTGGCAGTGTTTATTGACATAGGAGATTTGTTAAATCACTGCAGAAATGACATCCCAAAATAATATAAGAGTGTGCATTCACTACCAAAATTGTTTATGCAAGATCCTTTTAAAAGTCACAGACTAATCTGTAGTATTACTGATGTGATGGAATAGTTTTTTGTGATACTGTGATAATTTTGTTCAAGTTTAGCATTGCATTCTGTTTCAAACTTAAAGAGCCAAACAGATTCGACCCTCTTGACAAAATGTGTAGGTTTTTTTTGTTTTTTTTTTGTCTTTACTGACTAACAAATGTTTTTGAATAGGAATGCAAAATAACTTAATCCTTCCATGCTCATTTTCTTCAGTGTGGATCTCTTCGCAGCTTGCCTTGATAAAAAAATAAAGAAAATAAAAGAGATGAAAGTGTTTTTTCTATGACAGCCTTGCCTATCAAGTCACTGAGCAGCTCATTTTAATTCTCCTGTCACGTGCAGTCTTGGATTTTGAAATCTTTTTTTAAAAACAGGCGTCATGTAAAAATCATCCCCCATCTTTGTTAATTTTAAGGTTCAGTCTGGGATAGAGTGAAGGATCTTCTGTGTGGATTTTAATCTTTATTCACAACCTACCCAGTAGAAATTACCTAACCATTTTCTATCTTTCATAACATTTGGCAGTTGGATGTCTTTTATCCACCACAAAATGGTTGTGGAAAGTTATGCTAAAGATCGTGATATTGCATTTATATTTACCACTAAACTTCATCCATATCTGATAAATATACCGCACTGTTTTTTACTTTGGACCAGTAACTCTGTATGGTATGCTATCTTTGTTTATGAATATGTCCCAGTGGTGCAAATGTGTATGAACCAAATATTGAAACTTGAATGTGGAACCAAGAAGTAGCAAAATCCTAAGCACTATTGTGTGTATGGTTTGGCTTCACAATAGTCTGTCTCTATTTCAAATTGTGATTGTTCATGAAAAAGCTTATGCTGTGATTCAGATAATTCTATTAATCAATAAATGATTTTACAATAAACAAGTATGTATGTTGTGTTTTTACTTTTTGGTTTTAATTTTCATGTTGTTGTCTTTATTACTCTGTCCATGCCAATCAACAAATAACAATGCATTATTAATGTTTCCTCCATTTTATGTATTGATGATAGACGGTCAAATTTGTATAGGAAACTAACTCTCTGTGTTTTTCACAATTTGTCCGTGAAACTGTTTAAATGCCTCAATAACAGTAACTTTGGTTGTGTCGAAAGTAGCATCAATTTTAATCTTGACTGTGATTTTTTGCTGTCTTTCTCCAACTTTTCCTCTGTGAACAAAAAGAAGATACACCCCACTCCTGATCTGTTTGGTCTATCCACACAATATTCCTTTCAAATGAAATTTTGTGTGGATTTACATGTGCAGTTTTGATTAGAACAGTATTACACCAGTGGCGAATCTATTAGAAATCGGGTGGTGAATGTGACAAAGGTGGTCTGACATCAGTGTTCCGTTGTTTATTGCAATGTTGTTTGGTTGCAATGTTTATTGCAAAAATTGAAAGAGCAATCATTTCAAAAGACAATATTACTCTTATGAGCTGATTATAAATATATATCATGAAGCAGTGAGGTGAATATTTAGATTTATGAGCTGAACTGTTAACTTTTGAGTGGAGCATAATGAAAAGACAAAATGTATTTCATGGAAATCACACTTTTATATATTGAACTAGAAAGTAAGATCAAAACCTCCCTATTTTTTTATTTTTTTTTCTTTAACCTGATTTTCTTACGAAAATAATAATAATGAATTAGATATTATATTTTGTGTGAGCATTTCTGTATTCTGTTTCACCAAATTTAAATCTGTCACAAACACTTACGAACATCTTGTCCATGAGTATACTTTACAAGTTGCCACAGAGGAGCAAAATAATATCTGTGGTATTTTTCAGATATCAGAAGACAAGAGAACAGACCTTGTGTCAATCTAGTCTAAGGTATAGGGTAGCAAGGTAATTCAGAGGTTTGAAAAAAAAAAAAAAGGAAAAGAAAGAAATAGAAGAGAAGAGGGAAAAGAGAAAAAAGGCAAATTAATCTTAGCAGGAATATTATTGTTATACTCTAAATTTACAATATCAAATCTCCAGTTATGAAACCAAGACACTTGAGTATCGGTCATGATAGAAGAACTTGCAAAAAAAAAAAATGATAGGGCCTACTTAATATCAATATCCAAAAGCGTGGAGAAGAAATTATTTGAGTCAAAGAAAAATAAAAAGATCTGTTTGTTATTTGAGTGACATTGCTTACTCGAGCTGGATAGCAGAACATCTGGCAGTAATTTAAACAGGTCCCTATAGTGTATTTTATTCGGAAAATAACACCAATGTAATTCATAATGGCCAAGATGTTATTGAGAACAACCTCCTGGCACTTTCTAGGTTTAAGTTGAGATGGAGTCACTGTGGCTGAGTGGGCAGGCATCCGCTCCTCGGTGTAACTTGAGTCACATGTTCAAATTTTACGGAGGATGGGAAAGGTTAGAACCTGTGTTTTTTTGTTTTTTTTAAACTAATTCAGTAGTCTCTTGGCTTCTTCGAAAGAGAGGCCTTACGTCTAGCCCTCTCAGATAAGGAAGAATATATTTCAGAGGTTATGCACATTAAAGAACCCTTGTAGTTACAAATTGGGTGAAGACTCCATTGTCTCCCCAAGGTTTCCAAATTCCAGGTTTCCACTAAATAGTTTTTTTCTCACCAAGGTGAGAACACATTTAAGGTAAGATAATCCTACTTTCTTATGGTGGGCTAGAGACCGCATGTTTAATAAGAACTAAATCAGTTGATCATGTGATAGTCGAGTTAATGTGTTTTCTTTTACTTTGTTTCTCTTAGTCAAATATATATATGCATTTCATTTTTAATATTACGATTACCATGTCATGGAGTATAGATTTTAATAGAAAAAATGGCATATTTCTTAATTCAGGAAAAAAAAAATGTTCAGATTTCAAATGCTCAGTGCCCCCAGATTTTGTTGATATATCTAGCTTTTTTGTTCACTGTTTATTTTATTGTTGCTTATTGTTCCCTAGATAACATGTCCAAGTCATTTAATGAATCATGACTATCATTATTTTCATTCCTTCAGTAAATAGGAGTGGAAAAGAAGAAATGTGGGTACCGAAATGTGATACATATGTATTAACATTAATCACAGTTAGTGGCTTTGAGAGCTTGAGTCAAAAGTGTGAGTGGGCAAACTAAAAAACAAAAGCAACTTTGAAGCGCTTGCACATTTATATAAATATTACTACTAATTTAAGTACATTGATTCACTGATTTAAAAATGCAGATTTTATCTTCTTTTCTTTTGAGGGGGTAGGGGGGGGGGGCAGATTTTGGTTTAAAAAGTCTTGTTTTATTTTATTTTAAAGGGAATTCTTCAGTTATTCTTACTATGAAATACAAGATTTAAACTAAGGAAAACAACAACAACAAACAAAAACACAAAAAAAAAAATGGTTTATAGGCCTATTGTTGTGCTCACATACATCTTGAAATTTGGCCATATTTCATCTCTATCCATATCTATTCTGTAAAGATCTAATTACTTTTACTTTGGATACAATGTTTATTGTTTCTTTGTTTGTTTCTGTCTTTCTTTGAAGCCACCCTAAAAAATTGCCAGTTGCTTAAATGTTAACCAAGTTTGAAAGGCACTGTAAAGTTAATTTATTGCTCAGTCAACTTCTGATTACCCGGCTATTGATTTTATATCTTCGCGCGTCTGATCAACAGAAAAAAATGAAAATCGTCATTTACTTAAATGAGTTGGTTGAGAAAATAAAATTGGGCCTACATGTTAACATTTTTTTTTTTTTTAAGCCTTTCAATCCTATCTTGGCTTTTAGAAGTGGCCTGTTTTTGCTGAGAATTTTTGTGGGTAGAAATTTGGAATTTGGAAATTTTGTCCAAACAGCGACATGCAGCCTACTCTTCATCGATTTTGAACTGCCAGTGGTTCCTTAATGTGCGTAACGTACACACAGAACCTCTGCAATATATTCACTCCTATCTGAGAAGGCTAGACATTAGGCTTCCCTACCCAGAAGCCAGGGGACCATTGTGTCACTGGAAAAAAAAAAAAAAATGCAGGTTTTGGGATCTTTGTGTCCACTAGGAGAACCCGTGAGTGGGCGTGAGTCGGCCAGAAGCCACAACCTCACCGACGTAAGTTGTTTTCACCCTTAAACAGACACCAAACCATAGAGCCACTGTGCCCCCTGCCTAGGAACTTTTTCCTTTTTTTTTTTTTTAGTCGTCTATTTACATGACTGCTGTTTAAATAGAAAATGGCATTTCCTGGACTATTTACAAGATTTGTAACATGTAGCAAGATACAAAACAGCTGTCCTCAGGCGGGTGAAAGATGTGACAAAAATGTAAGATCAAGGTAGATCTAGGTTTGGAGGTTGAAGCTGATTAAAAAAGAAAGCGTCAAAATGACCCTATCCACTTTTTTGGTTCACATTTTACTGTCATCAATTCTCTCTTGAAAACAGTTTGTATAGGACCTTTCATAAATGAAACCGGAAGTTCGAGCATGAGTTATGCGCCTTGAGCACTGGGACGTTCCGGTTACAAGTTTACCATGGAAGGCAACGATCGCCGAGTAACTTTGCGTTATAACTATAGACCTATCGAACATCTGAGAATGAAGTAGCGCAATTTTATGATGGAAAACTATGGACGAAAATATCTGTGACATTTAAAGA
>JBCAUA010305617.1:18444-34921 GCA_038406235.1 Peronia verruculata | reverse complement strand
GGGGGGGTTCCTAAAATTGAGTTTTTGCTCAAAATATTCGATTTTGGGTTTCTGTTTTCTTTTAAAACTGCAGTCTCTGCTGAATATACAAATGGCGTCAAAAGGTTGATATGTCCATTTTAAGGTGTCGGGAGGGTGATCAAGCAACGGTTGACCTGTCCCACTGCCATCCAGGCTCTTGCTCATTTGGGGCTCTTTATTCAGTGATAGATCATCACTATTTCGCCGGATACGCACAAATGGCTTGAGAGACTTGATTATGATCGTCTTCATCAATGTCGGGAGCCCCAGCGCCAGGGGTGGACACTGACTGACCACCGAACTCACCGAATATCAGTGAAAATGTTCACCTAGACTCTGAAATAGACCTCCCACGGCCTTATGAGAGTGAAATAAGCCGCGTTTCTGCTTTTTCAGAGTGCAACAGTGGATTATCTGTCACAAGAGGGTTAAAAACGCTCTTGGTTTTGACTAAGAAAGACATGGCGGCCATATATAGCCCTCTCGGAACTCTAAACTGACTGCACGGAAGCCCTTCTGCTGATGGGGTAGGGAAGCAAAAATCGAGGGAAAATGGGAACAGGGGCTCAGGAGAACAGTTAGTAGGTGAAACAAAGCTGTTTGGGGGTTGAAAGTCCGATCAAAAGCTCTTTACGTTTTTTTTTTTTTTTTTAAGCGAAAAAAGCTTAAAATGGTTTTTCTCAAAATGCGTTTTTTAGTACAAATGTGCTATCTATTTTGTTATTGTTATTTATGGCCGTTTATATCGTTTTAAATTTAAGAGAAATTTGAGACTTTGTGGTCAAATTTTCTACAAATTGGTGACCTTTTCACAGACCAAATTAAAAAAAAAAAAAAAACACTTTATCAACAATCTGTTCTGACAAAATTTAGATATGGAATGGTAAAATATGTACATAAAATTATTCAGAGCCTATAGAAGGTGAAGTTACGTAACAGTGCATAGCAAACTTCAAGATGGCGGCGTTGCCAAGGCAACCATGAATGATTTCGATTGTTTTCCTCTAATTTGACCATGGCGAATTCGATGGCAATGACTCCCAGGATCCGCCACCCTCCCTCCCGTAAATAATTCTGTTAAAAAACTTTTTTTTTTTCTATCCAGAAAAATGTTCAACAGAACTTTTCTAAAGAGGGTAAAAAACAAAGTGGATGAAACAGTCCCTCATTAACAAGCAGACTTCAGAAAATCTTATGCATGGAGTAGATTAAAAGATAGAATGTATCAGGCGAACTATCGATTGAATGGAACTTATCATGGCTGGCAATTTTCATCAAATCCTACTGCTCATGAATCAGTTGTTTAACTGAGAGTCTGGCTGGACAGAGATATGCTCTCCATCATAGCCAGCTGGTGGGTATTTCTCGTGAAAACAGATAGACCTATTTAAGAAAAAGTCTGTTATCATCTTTTCACCACTCCTGCAGATAGCAACACAAGCGATTTTATGAAAAGCAAGAGAACTGGAATACAGCAGATTTTGTGAACAAGGCTTAAGGATCTTGATAGTTATGTTGTTTTGTGTTGGGGCTTAATGGCACATCAGCATGATAACAGCTACATTGTGCCTGACACGGTGGGTGGATCTTGACAGAGCAGATAATCTGGCCATACTTTCAAATACATTAATAACACACACAAAAGTGCAAGACAATGAGGGAGATATGCACTGACCCATGCAAGTCCTCAACATGAAAATCAATTACCAAAGATTCAGTGAATCACTCTAAATGAATCAATCTAGAAGAAGTGGAATTTTGGCAACTGACAAACAGGAAGAAAGAGAAACAAACATCAAAGTAAAGACAACACAAAAAACAGCAGCACATTTGGCCAGTTGTAAGAACAAAGAACTAGATGAAAAAACTGCTTATGCGCTGTGGTAAGACTAGTCCATTAACTATGAAATCAGTAGCACTATGTAGTTCGCAAATCAGGACAATCACCAACACTAAGTGCAGAAAATTTCAAACTGTCATCAACTGCTGTGAAAGAAATATTCTCAGAATTACATTTCATCTCACAGTATTCTCAGAATGGTTAGGTTTAAAAAAAAAAAAAAAAGGGGGATGAGAAGCTGTGATAAGAGTCGAGAATTAATCAATCAATCAAATGCCAAAAGAGAAATAACTAGGCAGGAGGAAATGGTGCTGTATACAATAAATACACTGAGAAAGCCAAATACAACAGATCCTGTGATGGAACTCAGACGGAAAAGTCTGTGACATCAGCCAATCATGGATAATTTGATATCAGGGAATGGTCACTCATGGAATGACATGGTGAAATGTGTCAAAACTAAGTTTATGTCTTTGTTCGTTGACCAGTATATATATATATATATTAATGTATAGAAAGTGTGATGTGGACAGGTGATGATGAAGCTATAGAATTACATAGCCTGCCCACATCGCTGTGGCAACAAATTTGTTTCAACTGATGAAAAGAGAATGGAAAAAAGAATGCCCTTCTACCAAAACAAACCATCAACTTGCTGTCTACTCCATGATGACAACTTTGTCCACAAACCTTGTTGCAAAATTGTAAATTCAAGTGACGCATTAGCATGTCCAAATAATATGAAAAATAACAACCATGAAAAAATATGTTTGGAAAATTAGCAAGTAGAATAAATCGTCCGCAGTTCATTGTCATTTAAAGAAATTTCTTTCTTTCTTTCTTTCTTCTTTTTTTTTTTTTTAGACACACAAACCAAAACAAATTTATGTATATTATTATGAAGAGCCACACATACATAGCATCTACCAAAGCACTATTTACAAACAGTGCAGGTCCTCACATGGAAGCAAATCACTTATGACTTCTAACCTGATATTCATAAATAGATATTATATCACACCTCATGACGACAGCAGAAAGCTTCTGTAGACAGACAATAGCTCTTACATTAGGTTGGACTCACTGAGCATTCGTATAAATAACAATTTAACTGAACAAATGAAATTGCAATTGTGCCTGAGTAAATTAAGATCATATTCAGTCTGGTTAAAGAAAAAAAAAAAAAAAGAGGTGGAAACTGGAAAGTGCTCTCTAGCTCTTCTACAAAATCTGAAAAAATCTGCACTTCAAACATTCACCAATAATGTTGTGTGGATATTTTCCTTGCTCGTGAAAAGCATTACTGGGAGTAAGATTCAGCTAGTCTTTGTGTCATTTATAACTCTACTGTATCATTTCCCCCAGTACATGAACATGAGGAACAGATTAAAACACACAAGCAAACCAATGACATATAGATCTATACTTGCTTGCATATTCAGTGGTCAGATATTTCATAAGACAAGCTCAGTTCACAAGTAGACAGCAAAACAGTTCACATCATTTTAACAATCCTTTTTGATATTTTTGTCCTTACCGAGCCAAACATTCCCCATTTTTTTCACCGACACAATGGCCTTGTGAGTTATGGGCCTTTAACAGGTTTTAAAGCATTTCCTTCCATGCAGGGCAAGCCATAAAAGCGGCCTGCACCTACTGGCATGCACGTAATACAGTTTATCTCACACGTGCTGACAATAATGACGCCCTAGAAACATTATAACTGTCTCCCCGTTTTGTAGCAGTTTCATTCAGGACTGGCCTGCCGACTATTATACATGTGAAAGAGTTTGGGTCTTAAAAAAAAAAATAATAATAATAATAATTTTTTTTTCTAGATGTTTAACAAAGAAATCAATTGTAGCACAAATATACACACTTAACTGTTTTAAAGGAGCATAGAGATTCACATTCCAAAAATAACTTTATTTTTCACTGCTAAACTGCCAACACCCTCTTAATTTTTTACATCTCAAAAATTGCATTTGAAAGCTTGTAAGTTGACAAATACTTCCTCCTAAATAACTTTAATAATACAAAAGCACAGCGAGTCTATGAACAAGGCTTGCATAAGTCAGGGAATCTGCAAAATCCTGCAGATGTGTTGTGAACTCTTTCATAGGATGATAAAATTTCAAAAACACTATATTTATAAAACCATCTACTGTTTCACAAGTCCACACTAAGTGGGAAGAGAAATGTTCAAATTTCATCCCTGTCATTTCTTCATTAACATGACGAAGAGCCAGGCTGGCTTGAAAATTTAGCAGAGATTTGACCATCACAATCAAGATATAGATTTCTGTATTATTTGTTTTTCTTGAATTGTTTTGCTAGTTGCAGGTCTGACAGTTCTATTATATTTTTATAAAATGAAATTTCCTTTACGATACACTATCTTTCAAAATCACTCACTGACCATTGAAATGATGAAAAATCATGTTTTCTAATAGACTAAGAAGTAGCCATATTCATACATGGGCCATGGGAACTAACTGTACTACAATTCAGCACTCAAGAGGATTCTTCTTTAGCAAAGTTCTCAGCATAAAAATAGAATGATGTTTTCAATGACAGACAAACCAAATCATCTGCTCCCACCTTATTTTTTTTCCTCATTCTTAATAACATTGTCACTGAAATATTCTGCAGGTGATTCAACTTTTAACCCTTTGAACCTTATCTGAATTATGAAAAAAAAAAAAACAACTATTTTAACAGTCAAGGCGACCATTTGTAGCATTTTGAGAAATCATTTCAAAGCCATAGGTTGAGTCCCTGTAAGTCTTGTTCCATGAACAGTTTGAAATCAGAGAGGTGGTACAGACATTATTATTTTGAGTGTACTTATGAATCCAAAAAAGCATCACTAACTTTTAATATAAGGGAAATAACAATGAACATAGATGTGGCCATCACAGAGCAAGGACTATAAAAAAAAAAAAAAGCATTGAAAGATCAATGTCAGTTGTCACAGAGCACCACAAAAGTTATAGAGAAAAGATAAAGTTAACATGTAAGCCTAAAATACAAGTGCATTAGAAGATTGCAAAAGGACTTGTCTTGGAGAAAATAACATAAAGAATATGAGATTATAACGTCAAACTTCCTAGACAAGTGAGAG
The DNA here is from genome assembly GCA_038406235.1 of Peronia verruculata. Taxonomy (NCBI): domain Eukaryota; kingdom Metazoa; phylum Mollusca; class Gastropoda; order Systellommatophora; family Onchidiidae; genus Peronia; species Peronia verruculata. Next base: position 29,936 of record JBCAUA010305617.1, on the reverse strand, counting down.
AGAAAGAGAGTGCGAGAGAGAGAGAGAGAGAGAGAGAGAGAGAGAGAGAGAGAGAGAGAGAGAGAGAGAAAGAGTGAGTGACAGAGAGAAGAGAGAAATAACAAATAACAAATGAAAACCCCAAAACACTCACACTTATGCAGAAAAGGAAAGAGAGAGATTAGGAGATAACAGAAGAAAAACAAGAAACAAAACAACAACAACAACAACAAAAACAGGAATTGCAGCAATTCCAATTTCATCAAAAGAGAAATCTGCCCCTTCCCTCCAGAAATTCAGCTGACAATTTGTACATGCCCAGCTCAAGCTGCAGCCTGCACTGTATAACTCTGCACAGGTGTGGATTTTCTTGCCTTGTCAGAAAAGCATGAAGTGTCAAACCCTTTGCAAATGCTAATTCTCCCCACTCTGGGATCAGAGCTAAGGAAGCAAGCACAGGTGTCAAACACATTATTACCGGGTTAGTCTTTTGTTGCATGTCTTTCTCTTTCTCTCTTTCCCTGAAGCTTGTCAAATGTAAAAAAAAAAAAAAACCACACACAAATGCAACTATAACATTTGGGCCTTTGAGCAAACTGCTCTACTGCAGAATATGTCAATCAGGAGATGAGATCCATGAATTTCTGAACTGATTTCAATGTTTGGGATGAGCAAGGTGTGACAGATTCTCAATAAGGTAAAAGAGAGCTTATTAAAAAAACATTAAAAATATAAATGTATTGCCTTTGTTCTCCACTTTCCCCTTTGAACTTTGCACAAACAGCAATTAATTTAAATTATTTTCCTTAAAAACTGTTCACGTTGAAGTCAAAATTTCATTCCTATACTCAGTTCTTTTCTCTTGCACAGAAGTAAAGAATTCTTTCTGCCATTTTCTTCCTGTACTATTTTTTTCATCACATCTGGTATAAAAATTATAGCATCATTTGGGTTAACATGCTCCTTCACAGCAACGTCAACGTGATGAACTTTGAAGTACATCTACAACAGTGTCCATTTGTCATTAAAAACAAAAGTATGACTTTCCTACTGAGCACAATTGTGGCTCTTCAGACAATAAAGACCATCTTTGCAGACTGGCTTGATAATTACTACTTTAATACAATCTAATCAAAAAGACTTGAATCTCTGACTCAAGACCAAAACTCCCTGAGATACATTAACCCATAAAGGGCACACCCTGTAGTCATACAACAGGCAACTTGCCACTCTGTTTGTTTGTTTGTTTGTGTTGGGGTTTAACAGCAAATTAGAACAATGACAGCTATATTGTGCCTAATATAGTGGTTACAGTTGAAAGCTAAAAGGCTGATCAAAGTATATCTATGTAAAGTGCAATGTGGAACGACACGTTTAAGTGTTATAAAAGAATATCAAAATGCATATATCAATTCGGATACTCAAATATTGTATAGCAAAACTGAAAAGATGGACCTAGGCGATTATGCTGTGCCCTGTGGCAATCACAGCATGCCCATCAAGTGATGTATTACTTAGTAATGTTAGAATATCCCCTACAGACCAACCTAGTGTAAAAACCTCACGATAGCTTGCGGCTTCATTTTGTCAAATAGATCCTTCAGAGAGCAACTCGAGAAGTGGGCTTCTTAAGCATCTCTGAGTCAACGCAATCTGTTAGTATGTGAGTGCCTGTCAGTTGACAGTCAAAGGCCACACACAGTGAGGGTGTTTCTCTTCTCAGAATGGTGTGTAAATCCTCTGTGATATTCCCTTCTCATGTCGCCGAAACTTAAAATGGTTTACCACAATTTGGTCAATCTGTCATCATGATAGGTAAAGCTGCAACTCATTAGACAATCTTCCAACACTCAATGGAAATGTCAGTAATATCAGAGTATGAGACAGAGTGGAAGAACAGAAATCAAAGGCCACATGATTTACTCAAGTCCTCTCAATCCCTTTAAGTCCATAACACAACATAAATAATGTAATGGAAAGGAACTGTCAAATAATTTTTGTTATTCCTTATTGAACAACTACACACCCACCCACTCAACAGGTTTTACACTGACCAGCAATTAAGCTGCTGAGTGCAAAGTGAGCTATAATTATGTGTGGATGAAAGCTAAAGAGAAGACAAAAAAAAAAAAAAAAATCGAGTTTAGGCCAAATAGTGATCTGTCCAAACCTAAGGAGGGCCTCTATGATCATCATTAGACAACCACTATGTCCCTCAACTGAAGAAAAGAAAAAAAGAAGAAGAAATCTAGCCAACATGTACAAGAGCACTCACCATTTGTCATATTTGTCCTTAGGATGGTGATCAAATTTGACTTTCCACCTGCCATCAGAGCCAACCTCTACTATTGATCCTGGATACCTGTAGATAGAACACATAGAGGCTGGTGAAGATACCCATAAAGTGAACAAAGAATTATTCAGTTAACTAAAAACAAAGAAAAAAACTCCCAAACATACCAATACCTCACAATACCAACAAACTCACTATGTTGCTCAATAGGACAAGAGTCCACTATCCAAGAATGACCCTCTTGCCAAAAAAAATGTGTGACATTGGTGAAATTTTGAATGTGCATGGACTTTTCTTTTGGATGGATTCTTTTCCAGTGCCAAAAGATTGTCAGAACAACGTCTTACAATTTGGTCACTCATGACACCTATCTTTAACCAGCTCTTGTTTCTCAACTTGCCTGATGCTTGGAAAAGATTTGCAAAGACAAAACCACAGCATTTTCCCATGTATTGATATATGATGGGACTGAGTGGGACACAGCAATAGCCTGGGATAATGGGTCAAGTACATGCACAATATATAAGAGTGGTGGACTGCTCATTAAAAGCAATGGTAGGGCACATAAGCTACTGTTCACAAATTACTTGAAAGGATTTAACATGAGATAATGTGAAATTTACTACAAAAATCCACAGATGAGAAAAATTTTGAGTTTGAGAATTCTGTGTGTGACTTCGACATAGCTGATGGTAGTGGAAACTGCCCTATCCTCCATATGCAGCCGAGCTTTTTTTGGTTGTTTTTTTTCCCAAATCAGAAGTCTCCTGCTCTCCTATTCCTAATGAATTTAAACATTTTCCTGAACTTACCTTAATACAACTGGCAGTTCGCAAAGAAACCACTACAATGCAATTTAAAATTATTTTGACAGACAAGAAAAATCAAATGAAACAATAAAATAATGAACATATGTAAAAAATCACTTAATCTTTTTCCTCATTATAAGTCACGCTAAAAAAAAAATTACAGCCACAAATATATATTTAAAAACTAGAGCCTTGTTTATAAATGATAGCATACTCACCATTTGCTATTCATTTGGGCTTCTACCCTGCTGCCTAGAACATCTGTGAGAGACAACAAAACAAGACTGTATCAAATGACTGCAACAAAGACCTCAGTTTGAGAGCAAAAACATATATTAGCTTCACATGTTTAAGGATTTGTTAGTAACTTATTCAAATAAGTTGATTAAAACTGTTTTATCTTTTTTATTCCACTGTTAGTTTAAAGTTTTTACAGTTATGCATAGTAAAAATAAAGGGATAGATAAACTGTATTTTATCCTATAAGATCTTCAGTCATGCATACATAAAATTAAAATAAGTGGATAGATAAGCTGTATGATCTTAACAGGAAATGGACAAATTTTTTTTTTTTTCGCTTTTCCTTCTGTTATTATGCTGACATCTTTGCCTCTGTAGATATTCTACTGAGATTTAAGAATTTTGTTTAAAATGTAAATAATTTCTTTCAAAGCCAAACTAATTAAATTTGTCAGAAATCCACCATTACTAGCTTTACTTGACACCTGATACTGTCCAGGGTCTTTAAAATCTATAATGCCAACAAGAAAGCAAATTACCATCTGAGTTCACGTCCTTAATATCTTTTGTTTCAGTTGGCTGGGCCTCATTTTCATCTGCTGGGGACTGCAATTAAAAGAAAATATAAAAAACATCATATTTAATCAAATCTTTGCACATGAGATGAATAAAATGACAAGAAGCATTGATTAATTCATGAATGAAGGCTGATGTAACTGTTGCTGTGAAAATCATTCTGAAAAATAAATGATTCTTGTTAACAAATTAAACAAGTACACGGGGAAAAAAGCAGGGTTTGGTCACCATGATTGTCTCATTTTGGAACCTGGTTTCGACAATGATTTTTCAACACCTTTGCCTTGACCTTTATCACGACCATCCCCACATGTAGCAGGAATTTTGTATGGTCATTCCCAGTGGGACTGAGAGAGTCGCACTTTCCAAAGTAGGCATTAAGGTAATAACATTCTGAAGGGTTATAAGGGAAATAATCCTGAAATTTGTCTGTTTGAACAGTGATTGATTGGGGAAGTTTTGGCTTCGAAATATCAAACTAGAAATTGACTGAATAAACTGCCATCACACGAAGAACAAATTCATTGTGTTTATCAGCTTATGAAAGTTGGAATTAAAAAAAAGTCTCTCCCTGGGATTATCTCTTACCTCAGATTTGAGGGATTTAGCACTTCACTCGTACAGTATGAATATCTCTTACCTCAGATTTGAGATTATTGCCCTTCCCTCTGGATCGTGTGGCCCGTCCTGAAGCAGAATCACCTTCAGGTTCAGCCTGGACAGGTGGTGCAACTTCAGGGGTTTTCGTCACTTTCTTCTCACTGTTGTCTGTATTGAAGTGGGAGATACGCTGCTTTTTTACGGGGATTTCTGGATACTCAATCTCCTGCAAAAGGACAAAATCAACGGTGAGTAATGGACATGGCACACAAAATCTCTGGTGGTACCATCTAAATTTTAAGCCAAGTAAGTTGCTACTATTTTAGACTGTTGTAAATGTCAAAGTAAGAATGAGAAACGCTAAAAAAACACTGCTTTATTTATAAATGTTTTAAAAGTTAGGATATTTCATGGCATTTTTGAATGATTATTGTCCAAGTACTTTGATAATAGAATATCATTTAACAACACAGAGATACTTAATTTTTTTTTTGGTTAGTATGCTCAGATTTTGGTCAATCTTGACAGAGTGAAACTTTATTGACGATGTATGATGTGAAACTGAAAACGACATGCCAACTTCATACTTATTTATTATTTTTTCCTCAGAATTACTAAACCACCTGAACTTGGGGGTGCCAAAATGTTTTCAACAAAATGTCAGACAGCTTTCTCTCCTTCCCCTCCTCTTCTAAATCCTAGACATGTCTTTTTATGTGAGCCTGTGCCTAAGAAGTAATGTTATCATAAATCAAATCATTGACCAAAACTATTTTGTAGACCTACACTGCCAACAGCTGTCCTCCTATACAAGTCTTTCTGAGAGAATGGACATATCATTTGCTGTTATTGATACACTGATGTGCTGATTTTCCATCAACAACTTTCATGCAACCACTAGACTGTATGTTGTTAGGTGTGACCAACTGAGTGCTACAATCTTCAATCTCAAACTTCGAACAGTTTCCAAAAACCTATTTGAGTCTCATCTGGAGCATGTGCAAAACTCTTTCGTACTTCTGGTTACACTGATATTGTGTGGGACTTGTCTCACATCAAAAACTATTGTAAAACACGATCGATGAGTAGGCTCAACAAAAGCCGGCAGCTGATTGGCCAAAAGTTAAAAAAAAAAAAAAAAATCAGCGACAACCAAAAAGTTGGATTTCTCACTAATCAACATCCCTGACACTGGATTTTTTATTAAAGTCAGGAGTTTGACATCCTTGTGAGCTCCCTATTCAGACTTTATTCTTACTTGTTCTTTCGGCTTCCCTCTTTTCACATCTTTTTTTGGCTCTGATTGCTCAACATTGTTCTGGTTCCTTCCTCGCTTAGCCTTGGGCTCCTCTTCTTCCTCCTCCTCCTCCTCCTCCTCTTCTTCTTCTTCTTCTTCAGATGATGATTCTGCTGGTCTCTGTATCCGTCTTTTTTGCTCTTGTTTGGGAGCTGCTTTGGGTCCAGGCTATTGAAGACAAGTGGCATATACTGTGTGAATGTATGAACGTTGTGAATTCTGCTAAAATCTAATCTACAAAATAGCAAACTGAGTTACTGCTATCCAAAACACAATAAACATTATACTATATATGATGAACATGAAGTCTGATTATCCTCTTTCAAAACATTCAATTTGCATTGTGAATTTGGCACTGAATCGTTTAAAAAATCCTCTGGAAATATACAATGAGAAAAACTAAAATGATCTTTCACAACAGTTGATGGTATAATTATGTAAATAAACTGAGAAACAGTGATAACAAATTCACTTTTTTTTTTCAACTCAGAAGCACCAAAGACATGCGCTAATGTATCTTGAAGAGGAGAGAAAGTAAAGACCAATAATTATCGTTGCCTGGCAGCACAGAACTAGGCACGAATCAGGATGATGAAAAATTCAAATTTGTGTGTTCCATCAGGATATGTTTACCATGTTGATGCAGTTCTTCTTGGGTTTGAGTACTTCTTATGTTTTCATGACAGATAAATGTAAGTTGAATGTACATTATCATGTTTCATCAACTTATGGGGGCAAATATAGTTCACCTTATCTTATCATATCAAATCTTAGGCAAGTTCAAATGCATGCGAGTGAGAATGTATGTTACACATCCAATAACTGTGAAAGGAACAAATAAAGATCACCTTATCTTGTCCCATCAAATTGCATACCTTAGTTTTACTGGCAGCCGCTCGCTTGACTGGTGGGGGGCTTGGACTTCTTCTCTTGGGCTTAGGTGCTGGCCTTGCTGGAGCTTTTGCTGAGGAAGGTTTGGGGGCGGACGAGCGGGCTGAAGGTCGAGGAGGAGGGGTGGGGGTTCGCCGACTCTTTCTTGCAGTTACACTTGTCTGTGAACCTGAAGATCTTGATTTTTGTGGTTCAGGTGAGGATGGGGGAGATGGAGATCTACCTTTTGCTTTCTGTTGAGGAATACAAATAATACACCAAGAGAGTTCAAAGGCAGATGCAATAACATGTCAGTTAAATTAACACAGCAACGCGTTTTCAAAAGAAAGAAAAAAAAAAAAAGAAATAATTTTCAACTTTGAAAAACTACTGATGATGATGGCTATAAAACAGAATTGGAATGGACGTAGATATGATGATATTCAAGTTAAATTTATAATAACAATGATTTGGAAGCTAAACTACTCCAACAATACAAAATACAACACTATTTTCCGCTAGCATTATTACACAAATATTGTATGGCAGCTAAGACATTCACAAATGCCAGATCTCCAACTTCCTGATGGAACATCTTTGCTCATTTTCAGATATTTATGAATTTCCCTTGAAGAGCAAACATTATGCCTTATAAAATTTCATAAAATGCAATTGTGGTGGAAAGAAAATAAGCTTAATTCAATTTATTTCAATAAGAGGTACAACATAGATAGAGAGAAAAAAATTTCAATCTGAAAGTTGTTTTTATTTAACTAAGGGACACGTAATGTGAATGACATTCCCCATGTCGTATACTGTTTTGGCATATGTCTGCATTTGGCCATCTTGTGTATTTCTGATACTGAAATGGGACTGAATCACTTGTGAACAGGAATCTGGAATTAACCAGAACATTAGACTAGGAAAAAAAAAAAAAAAGAAAGGTCAGGTACAAACTGCAAAATGATTGTACTTAAAGACATTCATCTACAAAATACTGACTTACTCTGTTAAGATTGGATCTGACATCGGGAACTTTGTCTTCTTTCTTCAGCACCACAGTGACATCTTTTGAATTCTGTACAACCTTCATTTTCTATTAAAAAAAAAATAAAAAAAATTACAAAGTAATTACAACAACAAAAAATTATAACAGAGGAAAACGATAACACTTGGCAAACAAATGGGTCTTATTTTTCATACACAATGTCATGAGATGAGTTGAGCTTTAAGTTTTCATTATAACTAAATGGGAAATTAGACGCAAATAGAACGCATGTATACCTGGTGAAAAACAACTACTGGTTGCATATTTGTGAAAACTATTGAATGATTTGTTTTGAGATTTGGCATAAACAGTAGCAGAAAAATGGTCTTCGCTCTTTAAATCCACAAGCACTTGATAAGCTCGTGTGATTTAAGTGCTATTCTTAACCAGCAACAGCCACTGATCAATAACCTTGCAGAAGGATTTGATTTAAAAAAAAAAAAAAATCATTCACGTGACACATTAGGTCAAAATATATCCTTAAAGGACATGCTTGTTGAAATACTAAGACTGATGTTATTAATGGTTTCCTGTTAGACAATGTAACTTAAGGATGGACTCTATTCTGGAGGAAAGAGCATGTAACACAATTGTAACGCTAATAAGGCACCTAGGAGATGCACAGAACTATCAAAACAATCATCATACCGAAGGGCACCATCTAAGGATCATGACTTCTTTTGTCATCTCCCAGCCTGGATCAGATTTATTAGTATATTACCTAAGATAACAGTTACACTGAAAAATGTGATCTATAAATTCAGTTTCTATCATCGGGGCAGGATAGCTTCTGTTGGGAGGCAATGACATTCTATATCATCACAAGTCATAATCCATACTTCATTTAAAACAATAAAGATTGGAAGCAAAAACAAGACTTAGGATTTACCTGTAATTTTTCTAGCATTTCTGTCTTTCTTATGATTTCCTGTTGCAAAAAAAGAAATGCACAAAATCAATTAAAAAAATAACTCATACATACACCTACCACATAAAATACCATGGAATGAAGGCATTTATATAATAATATTATGACATATACCTAACATAATGAAACTCTGAGGATATGTCCATATAGAACAAAACTATCAGCTAAGTTCTAAGTTCTATCAGCTAATGTTCTAAATAACATAATGAATTGTATGTGTGTAGAGGCATGTTAGATTAAATTGTACTTATTACAAAATAAATAAACTGTCAAAGTTGATTTTTGAAAGCTGAGCCATCTTTTTGTGGTAACTTGTATTTTTCTTGAAGAGGCAATTTGTTAAGAATGCCACACAATTTTACTTAAGAAAAGTCATACATGTAAACCCTATTTCGTGACTCATGATGTATGCGGGTTCTCTTCAAAATGTTAAAATATTATGATCCGACAGTTTCTTCTCCTTTATAAAATTGTCAGTGGAAGCTTTAATCAACAGCAGTCAATTATCTGCTGAATCAGATAGTTATAATTTCTGTTACTACTGGGTAAAAGACCAATTGGGGATACATGAAACAAAGCAGAAGGCGTAAAGGAAAAAAAGAAAGAAAGAAAGAAAAGAGGAGAGACTAAAAGAAAAAAGAAAGAAAAAAAAAAAGAGAAAGGAAGGAAAAATAAATGAATATATAAACAGCGAAAGAAAGAAAGAAAGAAAGAAAAAAGAAAGAAAGAAAGAAAGAAAGAAAGAAAGAAAGAACAACTTACCTCCTCCAGATCTTTTTTCTTCTGTTCCTGAGTTTTGATCTCCTTTTTCAAGACACCTTCTGGAATGTTCAGTTTCTGTTCTGATGATGAACATCTAAAGACAGGACACAAAAAGCATGATTTCAATCAATGAAATTCAGCTCACACCATACAATTCAATGATATTTTGTACATGACTTTTAGGCCTACTTAATGAAATACCTTGACTGTTAAAAAATCTTCTATAACAAAATTACTTACTTTGTGACTTGATCTATATTATGATCGGTTCATTTAACAGTCATAAGCCAAACAGGTAATACAACTGGGTGAAATTAGCTTGGAGGTGAAATTGTTCATGCAGAGGGTCACTGGTATTAGTGGAAAGGGATTTTCAGTGTGTGTTGAAGAAATAATTATTTGGCAACATATCCTTTGGACCAAAGATCAGTAAAATCAAATTTTTCCAATGAATCTCTTCTTTGACGTCTAACTCATTGTGTGACATATAACTGCCAAAGCCAGTAACAAAATTTCCTTGAACTTTAGAAGAGAGGAGCCGATGACCAGTTCTTAGTCTGCCCACACTGTTTGCTGTGACTTAGAATAACTAAATTCATAGATCTGCTATGTCTTTTTTAAATTAAAAAAAAAAAAAAAATAATTAAAAGGAATTTTTTATTGTATGGGCATTTTTTAACATTATGAAATTTTAAATAAGGCATAATGTCTGCTGTCTGAGGAAACTTCATAAATATATCTGAAAATGAGCCAAGTTGTACTATCAGGTTGTTGAAGATCTGGCAACAACTATGGGCATGTCTATATTATTGTGATAACAATCTCTACTGACAATCTCACTTTGCTGAAATGATCGTGAATGGCAAATTTTGAGTTACAGCGCAATCTGGGGGAATAATATCCAAGCAGGTTTTCCAAACAAAGAACTACAAAATTCCTTACTGCACAGCTGTGAACTCACTTGTTGTGCTGCTGGTCAGGGTTCATGGTGCAGACCCAGTGGTCAGGGAACTCTTTGCCAATGTTGTTGGAGTTGAAGGGGATCATCCTCCATTTCAGGCACATGTCTAAAGAAGTGATCACAAAAGTGACAATATCAGCACTTTGAGTATTTGAAACCTGACATCACAACATATATATATATGAAAGAAAAAAAAAAATTAAGGGTAGTGGAATTGGAGTGAAGGTTAAATAAAGGTCGGGCGTGATATGCAATGGTGAAACCCTGTGGTTAACTGATGAATATAAAGACACACATCACAACAGATATAGTGGGAGTGCAATCATATTACAATGAACTCTTTATCCTTATTGTGCATTGTGTAACTGCTGATACTTCAGTCATTTTCTGGTTATTTGAAAAAAAAAAAAAAAGCAGTTCATTCCTAGTGATATCCTTGCTTGCTTTTACAAAAAATAGTTATAACATTAGGTAAAGAGAAAGGCTGAAACAAAGTCATACACTGGAACTGATTTTAAGTAACACGGCAAAGATTTTTTTTCTCTCCTTCACTCAAAATTAACCATCTTTATTCAGAAGCTTACGTAATATAATGACATAATATAAGTTTCAGTACTTGTACTGAAGTATCTATACTTCATTATCTATGAGCTATCTGTGTGAATTTTTTAAAATGGGAAATGAATAACAACCTCTTCACCAGTTAAGCAGATAAGGAGTGAGAAGGAACACTGTCATCTTGCAGATCGTTTACATCATGCACTATTAACAAGCATAATATAAACATTAGTATTTACACACTACAATGGATATTTCTATAGGCAAATAAATAAAATACTCTTTGCTGGCTTAGCAAGACAAAGAATCTGAAAGGATATTATGTCATGGTGCAGATTGTTCACATCAGGCTATGTTGATCTAAACAAGCTTTGAAAAGATGGGAAAAATAACTGCATTTTCTTTTCATGGAAGATGTTCATCACAGGAAATTTTTGAAACATAATTAGGAAAAGGAGATACCTTTTTTTTTACACCATGGACTTTAAAGTTTTTTCTGGTGCATACTGTTAACCATAGTGCACACTGTTGGGGGGAGGGAGGAGAGAGGGAGGAAAAAGGAGAGGGGGAG
>JBCAUA010305617.1:0-18434 GCA_038406235.1 Peronia verruculata | reverse complement strand
TTTGGTGCACATTGTGAACCATAGTGCACATGGTGAACCCCCCCCCCCCCCCCACACACACACGACTGTTTACAACGAGAAGTAATGATTCCCCTGTCCTGGAGAAAGAAACTCTGACTCATCATTCTTTGCTTTATTAGGCACACAGCATGAAGTCAAAGAAACAAAAATTTTCAGATTTCAAAGGATGACAGACAGAGATGTATGTAAAAATTTACTCACCACATTGTAAAGTTACACTCAATTGCATGGCTCGTTTTCTAGTATATTTTACATCATTTGATGGACGATCCTTCCACTCTGAGCTCACATAACCAAAATTTTCCCTGCGAGATGGAATCAGGAATGAAATAACATCAATGTGCTATTTGCTCAGCATGTCATCATCACCCAATGTCACTGTGGTTCCAAATGAAACAACCAATCAATGCTCTCAATCCAAATATGCAAATTCCTTTCAACTCCTGTTTCAATCTCATTACAAGAAATGCAAAATTAAAACAAAGAATTTAAAACCTCAAAGACCATCAAAGCCCTAAAAAAATCATTTAACATTCACAACAACACAAAACAAAATAGCAGATATAGCTGTTCTTCTTATGAGATTGGAACCATATGACTTTGGAGAGACTCATCCCAATTCAAATGCAATACATTAATTAATGGTTTAAAAAAAAAAAAAAATTGAAAAAAGAAAGTAAATAATAATAATAAAAAACTTAATGATTCTTTTTTTTTTTTTTTTTTAACTAAAGGTATATAGTAAATATCGACCTATCTTACCAAAATTTTGTGATGCCCTGCTGAGCTGGAAAGAAAAAAAAAAAAAGAAATAAAACAGATCAGAATACAAAAACATGCACCGATATCATAGATTACTGAAAACACAAATTCACACTATTTCACAATCAGCTGAGAGAGCATCATGAAGTTGAAGTAATGTGGTTTATCAGCTGAACATCTCTGTTATTAGATACACAACAGTTTCCTTCGAGACTGACTGTGGTTGGGAAAAAACGTGTCTTTCAGTTCCAATTCTAATATAACTGGTGATGAAATGTCATTCTATCTTTCAATAAATCCAAGCGCACATCAGATTTCTAAAAATTCAATCCGTACATTATTTGAAGACTTATATCGATGTAAAATGAAAATTCCTTGCCTACTAATCAACTCAACAGAAATGTGAAAATCAATAAACATATTTCTTACAGCTTTTAGTTACTTTTACTAAGTTACACAGTCATGAACAGTTACATCTTTTCACAGATAGATGAAATCACAAACTGGAGACTGGCATTATTTTCATCTACACTAAACTAAAAAAAATTTATGAAAAAGTAAGTAGTTAACTCAAGAGACACAAATAGTACATGAAACGGTTTAATTTTCTATTTACATAGAAACTGAATCTGATCTTGAATACACAAAGCTAAAGCATAACTGTATAAAACACCCTCTTTATCATCCAACAGTGATTGTAGCCTATTAAGACTACAAGTTTGAGATGTGTTAAATCCTAAGTCCTCAGATTAGTTTTAGCAAATTTTGTCTCTTTCAAACACAAAATATTATTGTGAATATTCAGGTCTAAATGTCTCACATAAATAACATCCTTTGACAAACAGTCATAACAAGCATAAATGCACTGAGGTCCTGGCAGTGAAAAGGTAAACTTGTTCAATGGTTCTGTATCATATGTCCAACCCGTATCTGAGCTCACCTATGCCTACGTCTTTCCAGTACTGTATCATGTGTTCTCCCATGGCCCTCATTAAATGGCGGTACTCCTTTGCATCAGCAAAATCTTGCTTGTTATGAGTAGGTTCAAGCACCAGGTAGGGAACATCCACTATGCCTATGGCAAAAATGAGATATTTCATATGAAAGGTTTTCATTATAAATTGATTATTGCTAAAAATTATTTAGAATATTTCATGTCTCTAACTTTGACGTAGACTCAAAAACATTTCCATTCCGCAGAAAAAACAACAACAGAAAAAAAAAGCAAAACAAAACAAAACAAAGATAGCTAAAGCTTAGTATCAGTACAAATTAAATATATATATATTCGTACTAATATCCGTCAAAATGATATGTTTAGCAGTCCTAAATTTTCCTGGTCTATTTTATCATTTTAAAGTGTCATACTTGTGTGGCTCTGTATCTTGGCTGCATTACTTGATCTCATCTTCAAGCAGGTTTCAAGTCTTCATTTGCAGAAAAAATTAGCTCTTATGCAAGAACCACAATATTGATGTTTGCACAGCAAAGAGCTTTGCTTCAAAGACTAATATTAATGTCTTACTTTTATAGAGTGAACATATGATGCTATGTTTGCAGGAATACTGTTGAAAATTGCAAGTCCCCCCCCCCCCCTCTTTTTTTTTTTTTTCATTCAATGAAATTTTACTTACCTACAACACCACTACAAAATCTGAAATTGACAAGAAAAAATCTCACTAGTTCTTCCTCAAAAAAGCTTAAAATCATTACAAAACAAGAAACACACAGGTACATGATGAACAAATCTGACATTTGTGTATATATCTAGAAAATGGCATTGAGGTAGAGACCGTTGAACTTCTTTTTAATCTCCAAACTTGTTTACATAATGCTTTCCAAAGGCTAATAAAAACTATGATGACAAAATGCCTAAAAATATGAGAATACTATTACATCTATTATAAAATCATCTGCAACCGTTGCTCTCACTTTGACTTGAGAGAATTTCATAGTTTATAATAATGTTTCTGCAAGTAACTTAAACAGAAAAAAAAAAAAAAAAAAAATACACAATACCCAGTGAAGAAAAATAAGTAACCTTGTCACCCCCCCCCCCTCCAAATGTGAACAATTACCAAAGCAATTTACTGCCTTTTTTGCCTTACCACAAGAGCAAAAAGTTTTGTTAAAGGATGGAATAACAACTGCAAATGCAAACACTCACACTCCTCCTTCATTTTGAGGTCCAACTTTTTCATACATCTTGATGAGCCGACTGCAGTTATAAACAAATACACCATCATGGCTGCGATTCTCCAGGTTCAGGCCAAAGATCAGGTTCAGAGTTTTTGGTTCTTTCAATGATCTGGAACAGAATAATGTTGTGAGCCAATTTTCAGACTGACAGGTGCAAAAGTTTTGATATGCCGTGCAACTTGATATGAAATTAGAAAAGATACAAATCCTTTCACATACAACAACAGTAAAAGGGTTAAAAGAGACCTTTATTCATTTTACTTTGATAATTAAGCATCACCACACATAAAACCATTGTTGTAGAGTGCAGGATATTACTGACAAAAAATAGTTTGAGAATATTTTTCAGGCCACCAATGTCTTCCTATGAAAGTATTTAAGAAATTAATGCAGTCAGCAATGTATCTAAAATTAAGATTTGAAAGTAAGTAAGCCAACATGATATATCAAATTTCTATTTAATATAAAGACAAAGGAAACTAAAATGTAAGAGTACCAAACTGAAGATTTCCAATGGATTTTCAGTTTTACTAATAAAACTTGCCACTCCATACAGATGTAAAAAAAAAAAAAAAAACAAATTCTACACCAAAATACAGTTTTTTGATTTCACCAAAATACCTCAGCCAAATACATACAAATGCATACATGTATAAATATGCATAAATGCCAGTACAAAAGAATGAGTTTTATATTCCAAATCTATTTCTGCACATATACAAAAAGCACAACCACTCTCTGTTTCATACATTCTCCAATACCCTGTCGGAAACTGTGGTGAGAAACTTACTTTGTTTTCCTTTCAGCCATTTGCCGTTTAATTTGTGCATTGCCTCGACATTCTGCTGCATAGTTTTGAGCCTTCCGTAGAGCTGCCTGGAAAGAGCAAACATGATATACCATGGATATTTCAAATGGTGAGTTGTTTTGGTGAATTGAATAAGTCATGGAAACCAATATAATTCATCTGTTTTATGTTTTCATATGACTTTGGGTTAACTTCTATCTCCTTTAATAAAATTAACTTCTTCCTAACCATGTTTGCAGATATTACTTATTTACTGTTTTGATAAAAGTGAATGAAGCCTGAATTTTCAGAGGAGTAACTCTCTCTTGTACTATTACATAAAATTGTTTCATTCACACTGAGGATACTTGCTACTGCTTGCAAGACACTGACAGTAGATATTCAGGAACAAAAGTACCTATAACTTCAATATTTTGCATCTACAAGATCACCGTGAGAGCTTACACCAAAACCCAATTGCAAACAAAACCTGATCTTAATTATTAGTATTCATAATTTATGATCTGATTACTTAACACACTTACCCTCTGCTCTTTATTGGTTGAGGAACCAACCTTATTCTCTAGATTTCTGTGAATAAATTTTAAAGATAAATTTAAAAATTTCAACGAAAGCAGATTTTTCAAAAGAGACAAATCTAAGTAAATATGCAAATTTCATACCATACATCAGGTATACCTTTCATATGCTTGGACTTGATGTTCTACTGGTCCTGGAGAGCTGAAATTTTTACAACTTCTCAAAGTTCCATTAGCATTGATGCAGGACTGTATCTTCTAAACCAAGAGACAAAAGAACGGCTCCACTCCTCAACAGGCATAAACTCGATTATTTTGTTGAAGATAAAAACGTGCTTCTTCCTTTTCACTGAATTGCTTCCCCCTCCTTTGATCTTTGAGAAAGCCACAGGGTGGAGGGGCAGATGAGATCCCCCCCCCCCCCCCCCACACACACACCAAAGGTTAAAAGGTAAATAGATAACATAACTATGTGGGATTTTATGCTTTCCCTTTCCAAATACTTTAAAGCCACAAGTGCTCTCTGAGATCTTGCGTTATTGTGGTGAGGCTTAAGTCCTTGAGTACCTGTCCTCAGATGCTTTTATACCCATTCGTGGAGGGCCTTTGGTAAACAATGATATACCATAGGGCAGTAACAGTCACCCAATACATGCTTTGTCACTTGCTTTCAGGATTGTAACTGTACACCCATGTCTTGTCTACAGTCATAACAATAAACACAGACTCTGATTGGACTTCATCATATTCTTCAAGCAAGTTTTAACAAAATTTAACCTTAGCCTTTATCCGATCCTCAGTCAACATAATTATGAGGTACCCACCAGGCACAGACCTCAGATAGGTGTAAGTGTTCATGTAATAATTCATAGACAGTAGTGGATAGGAAACTAGGCCCCTCCTGTATTTCTTTATCTGTTACTCTCCTGTCTCTACCTACCAAATTTCACACAAGTTCTCTGTTTTCATTTGTAGCTGCAGAGACAAGTCTTCCAAGAGAGGGGTCTACTGGTGGTCTCTCTGCCACATGAAAATTCTCGATACCATTTGTAAACAGTTGATCTGGCAGGGGCACACTCTCCAAATGTTGCTGTTAGCTCATCCAGACATTCCACGACAGTTAAATTCCTTTCATTATTATACAAAATCACTGCTTGAAAATCATGACTGCCTAGTTCCATCTTGATGTTAGAAGATGGCCTAATCTTACCTCAAACTTCCAGTCATAAAACATGTTATCTTTCCTTGAAAATTATGAAAAATATTCGCGATCTTGTAAAACATTTATGCACACTTCAGGTCACTTCTGCAAAATCTGAAGCCAACAGAATCGCCAGAAATAAGGTAATTCGAGCATACGGAAGGTATACCCTGTAGAACAAGCTAACACATGAACTTTCAGATAACTGAAGTCAACAGAGTCCATCTCACTTTTGCTGTAAATGCAGCTATACAAATATTAACAATTGCCCTTCCACTTCTAAACAAAATAATGTTGACGGTAATGTTTCTAGTTCTCTACTGTAAACAATTTTGTGACTTGCAAACAATTTTGAACATTCATCAGATTTTATCCTGTGCAGCAAAGAGACAGCAGCACTCATCTTAGAGGGTTTAAATCTGACAGATCATATTTTAACTCACTTTGCTTTGCTCTCTGCTTCTCTGGCTTTATTCTCAGCTGACAGTGCCTCGTCTATAGCTCGCTTGGCTTCATTTTCTGCCCTTGTCTTGAAGCGATTAGAAGAGTATTTGTACATCTTGGACTTGTACAGGGTACAGGCCAATCTTTTCGTCCTCACTTTTTTGTCCTGAATGTAGATGCGCATACGAGGGTCCATATATAATATGGCAGCGTATGCCCGGAATGATTTTCTCTCAGGCATTAAACTGCGAAGGAAAGAAAATACTTCTGATGAGTTATTTAGATGCAAAGTAATAATATGTATTATTAGATAACCTTTTTAAATTTTGTTTCTCATGATTTTTGTCTATCAATCCTAATTGCAGCTGCAAAATTCTACACACAATGGAGCATTAAATGGCAATTTTTTCCACTAATAAGAGAGTTTTCAAGATTGTGTTCATGATTCTGACACAACCAAAAGAGATTTGGCTCTTTTTGCTTCATCAGGATCACTGCCACAGAAAGTGCCATTATGAATGTTACCCAATTTCTTTTTGACCAATGTAAAAAACAAAAATAAACATGCCAATCCGATTCACTTCCTGATGAATGAAATGAAATTGAAAACTCCATAAAATTTCGCCTACCTTGTGAATAATGATCACAGGCAGGACTGTATTTGACTCACAAACACTGAGTCAAATCTGAATTAATAGCAACCAGATTTTTTGACATTGGGACAGTCAAAATTTAGCAATAATCATAAAGCACATGATCTTTCAATAACTCTAATAATGACAAGTGAAAACTACTGAATCAAGATATTTGAAATGCATACTCATTTGCAACATGTAAAAAAAATCCTAACTGCTTGGTGCAATAAACCACTGTGCATCTCTTCAACATCTGTAAAAAATGGATGCCATTGTGAGATCTACTGAAGGCACACACACTGATTCACTCTGCCCTTGGATTTCACAGAGGACAGTTATCACATGTACGAGTTCCATATCATGTATGAGAACAAACATAGTGAGAAGATATGAAGGTGCATACACCACTAACACAACATATATGCAATGTAAAAACTTAGAAGGTGCACCCATCTGCTTAACTGGGCATGTGAGATCTCAACATTGCAAAATACTAGGTTCAGGATCTATGGTGAAGAACATTTCGCTGGAAGCTTTGCACAGCAATGCTCATGTGATCCTAAAGAGAAAGATACACAAACTGATGCTATTTCTCTTTTTTTTTTCAACAATAATTCAGAGAAAAAAAGGACTATTCCCATAAACAACAGTTGGGGGGTATGCAGTGGAGACAGGTGAAAACGGCACAACTGATGTAAAACAAATGACAAGAAAAACACAGGACTGAACATGGAGAATGTTTTTCCGTGGTCAGTAAGAGAAGGTGGATGATGCTGATGATTGAATAAAAAAATAAGTTAAAAATGCAGTATATGTCATAGATTTCGGAATTTTTTTCCCCCCAGGAAATAAAAGATGAGAGTGATGACAACAGAACATAATAATATATACATCTAAGCTTTGAACAACCATATACAAATTTCAATTGCAGCTATTGATAATCCAATCAAATATTGACATCATATTGACATGTTCACAGATTAAGGACTGCCTGTATATTACTGTTGGCCTTTAACTCTGCTGGAAGTCATCAGGGCAACTCCTGACAAAAGGTGAACACATCATGTGGCTTGCACTGGGTCATGGGATCTGATGGAGTTCATTCCTCCCCAGGCAGGCTTGAGTCTGAAGTCTCCCTTTACCTCCATGGGTGCCAACCAAGGCCTGCGAGTCCGTTTGATCATGGAGCCCAAAGCATGGGGCAAATTCGAGAGGTGACTTGTTTAAATATTTACCACACCCATCATTGCTTGACTTTGGTAACCAATGAGTATCTTACCACTATGCCACTGTCTGCATACCTGTATGCTTGTATATATCAGGTATGATCACTGTCCCCAGTGTTAATGGTAAGCCAGACATCCAGTGCCATTCATATACTTTATCGGTGTCATCATTCATCTTCACTTAAAATTGCGTGTATCACTATATCGCAACAGTGAAGCTGTGAGGAATAATCTTAGGGAACAGCATTGGATATGACCGTCTTAGAGTCATGCAAAAAAAAAAAAAAAAAATTAAAATAGCAAACTGTTCCATTTTACTCCAAGCCAAAATATCAAAATATACCAACCGAATGTGTGATATGAAAAGTTTGAGTGAGTACGTAACTGATGACAGAACAAAGAGCATGTGCAATTTTACAATCCTTTTAGCAAAATATGTTACATAGCATCGTAAAAACACTATGTTGACTCAGAAATATCCTCTCTGCAATTTTTCTAAACAAAAATAATAGGAAATTCATCACTTGTGAGATTCATCCAGTAATATTCTTACTTCAGTCAGTCTTATTGCATCAGTGTATTATAAGATATTTTAGAAGTTTGGTTTCTCCTGGTGTAAAATTTGGCACTGCTTTCAAACAAGCTATTTTTCACCTCAATTTTATTTTTAAATTGTAAAAAAAAAAAAAAAAACACAACAAAAAACAACTTGATGCCAGTGCAAAAATGATTTTTGGGCAACAAAAAGCACTTTCTATTCAATTTAGCACCTGTCCCAAGTTTTCAACACAAATATATTTATACTGAAAGATACACAAATCTGATCAACAATACAAAAAATATTACATGCTACCTCTCTTAATGTACGAGCTCATTTGTGAAGAAATTTTGCAGTTGCATATGTTTATTCAGAACAGAAAAAGCAACAGTATATTAGTTATGAACTTTAAAAGCCAGAACAATGACTCCAGTCACACCAAAGCTGTCTTTTCCAAATCAAGTACAGGACTACTCACAATAACCTCATGCAGACACTGGAAAGGATGAAAAGTAAACCAAAACAAAACTAAAACTGCTAGTGACTGATGCATTTTTTGAGATATAGATGATCTGTCTGCTTCACATTTCATTACCTATAAATAAAAAACCATCAGAATAACAAAAAAGTGGGAGAATTCTAAGCTCCATCAATGAACAAAATTTGGAAAAGTTTTTGTGCATGCACAAAGTTGGCCACCTTTGTCCTTTCATTCACCTACTCTATAAGTATTCCCACGTAAGCTGTTCATTTATTTCAAATCTGCATTGACAAACACTTCCGACTCAACCAGATAAACTCACCCTTCATCTGAATCAAAATCATGGCTGCTGGGATTGGCCAAGATGATGTCACTCGGGTCGGTGGTAACATCTAGTTCTGTGTCTCCGGAATCTAAAAGTTTGAGGTTGTAAACCATGACTAGTGTGCCAGACTGCCCTTCAATTCTGTCAAACTGTGTGAAGAAGTCATCGATTGTCTTGAATGGCGAATACTTCAGGATGATTTCCATTTCAGTTTCATGCTGCAGGCAGAAAAAAACAAAAATTAGGATAAATTATTAATTACTCAATGTTATCCTAAATATATCCATGCTGTTAAAAAAAAATCCAAA
The DNA here is from genome assembly GCA_038406235.1 of Peronia verruculata. NCBI lineage: Eukaryota > Metazoa > Mollusca > Gastropoda > Systellommatophora > Onchidiidae > Peronia > Peronia verruculata. The sequence continues at coordinate 8,968 of JBCAUA010305617.1, read as the reverse complement.
TAATATACATAATATTAATTTTTATGCTTAACACTAGAAAAAGAATTTGTTTATATTTGTCTCACTGCCAAAATGAGCTGTATGTCAATTTTCTACCAAATGAAATCACTACTTTCACACTTTCATGTAGTGACAATAGTCACTAAAATAGAGCCATTTTGACTGTATCCAGAGTTACTAGAAGTTGATGAGAAAGGGGGGTGACCCCTGAACATCAGCGCAAATCAGTGAAAAAATCAGCAAAATTGAACTATTGGGTGTCTGTCAATTCACCTCACAACGTCTAATATAATTATAATCTGCCCCATAAGATCATTATTTTACTATTCAGAGATGAAAGTTCTTTCAATTTCTTCAGCATAAAAACATCCATATCAGACCACTTTCATCACATTCAATCTGATTTCTCCAGTTCAGTCTAGTGACTGATAATTCACTGTGACTGGCCCCAAGTCATTTCACAAAAAAAAAAAAAAAAAATAGTTTAACCTTGATAATATACAAGCAAAGGAAGATCTATCAAAGTGTATCTTTTAAATGGATACTATCAAGCAATTATAAATTTGTAAATGATGAAGACATAAACTGAAACAAAACCAAAGTTTCAAAGGAGGCATGATAGTAACAAAAGAAAATAAAAATGTTAACACTAATTACTGATCATACCTTTTCTCTAGCCTTGAAATCTGTAGCCATGGGCTTTCGAGAGTCAGCGTTAAACGATGGGATAGGAACAATGACCTCTTCAATATTCTCTTCCTCATGAAAAGTTCGTGACAGAAAAAGACACGATCTAGTTTCTCCTCTTTTGGTGAACAACATCAAGTCATTACCTATGCGCATGGATCCGCTGGAGAAAAAGAAATGATAAGTAATTCCTTCCTACAATGTTCAAAACAATAATCAGAAAAGATATTTAATGAAACTTCTTTATTATATGCTGCTTCAAAAGCAACAAGAACAATTACCATAGGAGACCAAAAGAATAAACCATTTCACAATGCTTAAAATACAACTATACCACAGACATTTACAGACTGCAGCCATATTAAAAGTAAGTCTAATAGATTCAGGGTCTTTTATCAGGATCTTTTATGGATGCTACATTGTATGATCCTTCAGAATCTTTCCACCTTCCTATAAAGTCAACTGCGGGACAACAGACAAAGAAATGGAAATGATATGGAAATCAATATTCATGAACTTGAAACCTCCAGCATTATCAGGCAGGACTTACGATTTCAAGCCATTGCCATACATGCCAATTTGGTGCAAATCATCAGATTTCTTGGTCGATTTACCAAAAGTCACAATACTTGCTGTTTCCACTGGGAAATAAAAAATTTAAAAATTCACTGCAATTATTATCAGCACTTTCACTGGGTTCTTTGAAAAAATGAACAAATTCTACATATGGAATCAAACATGAATTTTACAAATTGAAGATCATTTTTTTAAATACAAAGTGTGGCATCCTCTCTTTGATGTTGAAAAACATGCATGCAACTCACAATATAATTATGAAAATCGTGTGTAGACTTCAGGAAACAGCAAGATCTGAGATTGTAAGAAACACTTGTAGATTCTCACTGCATAAAACACTGAAGATTAGAATAGAAAATACCCAAAATCAAATCTAAAGTTATTTTTCAAACTTTTAAAATATATAATAAGTAGTACCAAGACAGCACTATATACAGCAGATTTCCTATACACGTGAAGGGAAGAAACAGTGAGGAAAAAGGAAATACAAAAAAAAGAACATTTTTACTAGATGAAGTTTTCCTACCTGGATCCATGCCCTCGCCATCATCCAAGAAACACAGAATGTAACCTCCACGCAAAGACTGGTCATTTACTGTGAATAAGGACACATAAATTTCTATCACAAGGGCAAATCCATAAAGCTCTCCAGAAACTATGTAATATTCTTCATATGACTTTGACAAAAGAAAGTATAAAACGATTAATCCACTGAACATACTCTGTGAGGTGTTTGATCTAAAATCACAGCTTTTGAATAAATAATTGTAGTTTGGTGATAATAAATTGTTCAGTCATCTCAAGACTGAAAGTTTAGTGCACTGGTGCACTGGACAGCTTGAGAGTCTTAAAAAGCCTAGCATGATATAAACTCATAAATCAGTCAGTTAATAATTTCTTTGATACACTATAAAGGAATTTTATTGCTTTCAGCTTCAAGGGTTGGTCACTGGCAACATATAGCTCCCTTGCTTCAAAATATAAGTGCCACTAAATGAGACTTACTTGTAAAAATATTCATTTTTGTAGCTGAGGCATCTCTGCAGGTAGACAAAACAAAATGTTAAAGCTTGAAGTATAAAGAGGGAGAAATGTTTGCAATAAATTAGCAAAAATAAACAGAAAATTATTACTATCAATTACTGAAGCCATGATTTCATGAAACTTGAAACTTACATAACTCATTATGTCATCTGATCTTTGAGCCTCATTTTCAAATTATATAGTTTTCATAGTTGACATCCCATAAAATCTTCTAAAATTTTATATACACTGTTGAAGAAAAAAAGAGCTTTCCATAACATGGCCTTCATTTAACAAGTAATGATTATAAAGCTATTTCAAAAGCAATTAACACTGAAATAATTGGAATTCTGTTGCAAGAAAAAACTGACCTTGCATTATCAAGCAGCTCAGCAAGTGCACCGAACAAGAACTCATGAGTGGTCCTGTATGACAATGAAAATAAAATGTTTGTGAAACAACTCTGGCAAAGAAACCCATCTGGAATAGCATCAACCTTTTATGTCAAACTGGTTCACACTTGACTGCGCACAGAAGCTAAGAACAGTAAACACTCTTTCGATAGAAAATATTATACATATATTTATGATAATGAATGTGCTAAACAATTTGATTAAAGCTGCATATTTTCAGATATAACAAAACATAACAATGGAGGATAACATTACTTATGTCACCACGATCAATTATGAATCCTCTGATTACAGATCTATACCTGTTTTTCAGGTACAATATCACAGCATACTAAATTTTATTTTACTTTTTTCTTCTTCAGGTAACAGTACTGCAAATTACTAAATTATGCTGTGTACACTATATGTCACAAAGCATTGGACAACATGAGTAATATTATATTCACATTAACCCATTGACTGCCAGACAAACATCCTGACACTGTCAGGGGTAAATCAGATGATTTAAGGTGTCTACTTAAAACCCCAGAACTCTCTTACTTACAAAGGAATTGCTTTGCCATTTCATAGTATTGTACAAACAAACAAAAAATAACATTTTTGGAGACAATTTTTAAAAAAATGATTTTTGAATGATTTTTTTTTTTGTATAAAGAAATACAGTTTTAGATATCTCACAATGCACACATGCAAAGTTTATAGCATATATGATATTACAAATAATATGCCAACAAACAATGCATAAACAATTGTTCACTAAAAATAAATTGATGACATGAACTTGCTTGTAACTGTTCTTTACTGCTTCTAGAAAATAAATTTTGTGTGATATGCAGTGTAGCATTCTGGAACATCCAGAGCAGGTTTTCTTTCGACTTTTGATCTGCCCCGTTCATTTCTATCGCTGGATTCTGATCTAGAGCTAGATCTAGATTAAGATGTAGATCTAGACTTGATATAGTTACTCTTAGGGTCTCAAATTCAGAATAAGATGCATGACCCAGCTCACTTTCATAATCATGGTCACTGTCATTTTGCATCTGCTCTACTGCATCTCTCGCCTAACGTTCAAAAGTGTCTGTTCGCCTCTCATTCCCATCATAATATTCCATGAAAGTCTTCAGAATTTCAAATGACGTGCATTCATCGCTGTCGCTATCAGAGTGACGAGCTATCCCATCATATGCTTCTAATGCTGTATGCTTAGGTCCATAACAATTACTATGTCACGGAGTTTAAGAAAACTTAGACAAAAGTCTTTAAAAATTTGTAAAATCACCCCCAATTGATCAGAACAAACTAAAATGACCTCTATCATCAAGGGGGTGTACTCCAAAAAACGTCTGACACAAGTTTTGCAAGTTATGACTCCCTGACCATAGTAAAAAATACCATAGTTATAGGCCTGGAACAGTTCCGTTTACACGGCAGTATGAGGATATGTGCAGGCCCGAAACAGTCTCGAGTGAAGCTGTGAAGGGGTTAAATTCAAGATATAACTTGTCTTGCAAACTACAGTGGTCTCCGCCTAAGAACCCTCCACCTAAGAGTCTTAGAGCCCTGTCCGCCTAAGAACCTGTCTCTACTACAAAACAAACTTTTTCCTCTATAAGTTACCCCTCTAAGAACCCGCTCTGGGTGCTCCCAAATAAATAAAAAAAATCTGTCTAACAGCCCGGTGTGGGACCAAGACACCTGAGTACTCATGGCATAATGCTACATCATAGCGTCCACTTGGGAGAAAGATATGCAGTAAAGTGGGGACAGGGGGTGGAGAGAGACAGGTAGACAAAGTTGATGTATGACTGCATAATCAGGCCACGTTGACTAAGCCGTAACCATTTCTTTGACAACACGTGGGGCAGCATTCGTGATTGGCTTTGTGGATAACGAGGTGTACATTTAGCCTTCTGACTGGTCAGCTGTTTTGCTACGTCGGTCAGTCTGTAAACACTGGAGCCCCTCGTGCAAGTATCCACAGGGTAGCATAGCAAAATTATACTTTCAACAATGATACCGTTATGTGAAAACTCACACAGCGTTTAAGTGGTGGGCAGTACTGATGTAACTGCGCTAAAAAGATCAGGAATTGCTACGAATTATAATATAGACAGGGAACATGGCGGTACCTATTCGCAGAGATAAATCTTTAACAAATGATAATGATCAACCAATCATAGCAGTGAAGACAATCTGTGATCAGGTGAGTTGTATTACTTTTGCAATTAGCCTAAGAACCTGTCCGCCAAAGAGCCCGCTTTTTTTCGTCTCCCAACGACCACGTTCTTAGGCGGAGACCACTGTACAATGAAGGGACTGACAAACTATAGTATACATGTATGGCTATTTAAGAATTAGATAATCAGTGAAATCACCAATCTCATGCTTGTCTTTCATTAATGACCAAATTAAAGAATTATCATCTAAATCATCAAATATTTAACTTACGAGTTGGTGTGCAAATAGTCAAAGCTGAGCTGCGCCCTGTTTAAGTTGGCATAATCCATGACTGGCACCAACTTTGACCACCACAAGCACTTTTCCTTGGACCTGAAAGGTGGCATAAAAATATATTGAAATATGCCTCTGTAAGAAAAAACTTTGTTTAAACCACATGTTTTAAAAGAATATTTCATGACGCGTGTTTCAAGCAAAGGGCCCACAAATGATTTTTTTTTCCTTCTTCACTGTGTTTGTTCAACATCTTATCTCTGTGACAAAGGGAAGCAATAGGACCAGTCATGATGACTTCTAGTACTTCTACTTTTTAAAACTAGGGTGAAATAACATATATAATGACAATAGTTCAACAAAAATCAATAAGAAAGGAAACCAATTAACACTGTGCACTATTTACTATTTAAATTCTAGTTAAATGAAGCAATTAATATGATTATAATGTAATGCAAGTTCAGAAATGATCATTCACATGAGAAAACATTCTACAAAAGCCATGATTGCCATCGAAATTGTGGCCATCTTGGATTTTGCACCAAAATTATCATGTTCTTTTATTTTCTTAACCATGTCAAAGGTAAATGACGAAATTTGATTTTTTTTCTTTTTTGTTGCGTAGCACTCAGAAGACATAAAATCAAATGGCTGGCTAACTCAGAAGTTGACTGAGTAATAAATTAACAGTACAGTGCTTTTCAAAGTCAGTTAATATTGAACAAGTGAAAATTTTTAGGCTGGTCATAACTTTAAAAAAATCATTAAAAAAAAAAGTCCTTAATATATCAAAATAAAAAAATAGCCAGCTGTTTGTAAGTATGAATGGAGGTAAAGTGTGTCAAATTTTAAAGCTGCAAGTTCAATGATAAGAAATATTTTATGAAAATAGTGTCATATTTGACAGAAAAAAGTAATTTTTTTTAAAACAAATTTTAAGGGGGATGGAGTACTTCCAGACCACATTTTAGCCATTTACAAATGTTTTCATTATAAACAGTATATTTTTCAATTGTACACAATGATTATAGCATCTTTTAAGAATAAAAATTAAAAGAAAGCATGGTACTTAAGACCCAAATTGATGGTTTTCTACCCACGAGCCCCCTTAGTTATCTTGCAAATGCACTCAAATGGTTCCCAATTGTTTAGAAAAATTCAGGACAAACAGCTGGCACTTCGAACTGATATTTCAAAATTGCTGGAATTTAACAACACTTGTCAATACCTTCATGGGTAAGTTCTAAAAACCTACAGAATACATGTTCAATTACTATGATAAATTAATATATTTTATGGATCAATGGGTGGATCTATTTTTCAGCCTTTGTCACAGCAAGATGTTTTCTGTGGATGTGAACACCTTTTCATTTCCTTGGCACAAGGACGTACTGTATCTTATAGTGCTCATGTGGTGGCAGTGATTGCTTCATTTGCTAACATTGTGACTTGTCATGTCATATGAGGCCCATGGCAATTTGATTACATCTAACCTGGGACTGGGAACAATTAAAACAATATGGCAGCAAGCTTATGGTCACATAGAATTTCAAAACAAGTCAGTTTGCAACATCATTCCTGGTAAAGTGGGAGTCTTGAAAACATTAACTGTGATGAATTAAGTAGATTGCATTTTGGTATGGAGATCTTGGTGCAAGATTTATTCACAACAGAGGTGGATCTAGATCTACAAATAATAAGTTTACCAAAACCTAACGAGTTGTCTATGCCGTGCCATAGCAATTTTCAGCTAGTAACCCATTCAACTAGATCCACATAGATTCTAGATCTATAAGCTAGATTTATTGGTGGATCACAGTTGAGTTGATAAAGAGGAGTGTTTCCCTATTTAAATTAATTTTATTTCAATTTTCATGTAAAAATGTCTTTAAATCTCTGTTGTCAGTGTTGTAATGATTTTCTTGATAATTCAAGATTGCTGTGGAAATGTCAGATACTTCCTTGACATCCGCATCTAGATATTATATATAAAATTTAGCCTAGAAGTCACTGTTGGAGACTAAATCTAGCAGTGAATGAAAGGTGTGAATATAGGCCTAGACTGGGAGAATAGTATATAGATATGCCTCGACTGCTGCTTTCAAAACAGATCGCCTCCATTTCAGTTCATGAATAGATCTAGATCTAGACTCTAGGCCTATTCGGATTTTGTGGGCATGTAAGTTACCAAATATACCAGTCAATGCCGAACAGAAAATGCTGATACACTACCAATTGCACCGACTGGAGGGTTCCGAGCAGCAGCAAAAATCTGAAAATCACAACAAAACGGTCGGACTGTTTTGATGTCAATCCACCGCACACACCGCATCACCTTCCCTCCGTCTACAGCAAACATGGAGTGCTGATGAAACGGAACAATTATACATCATCGGTCAAAGGAAATAACAACAATTCCCTGATGGATAAACAAATTTTCATTTACAATCTTAAAATCTGGTAATAATTTTTTTCTTTCATCCTGTACTTTTCATATTTTGAAGGAACCGTTCTGATAGAGAATATAGCTTTTTGTGCCGCGATAGATACTCGATTATGAAAATAGTTTTTTTTTTCTTCCGGTAAAGTTTTTAAATCAATTTGCGGCCTGTTTGCACATTTGCTTTTGATATCGTCTAAAAAAAAAAAAAAATGCCAACATTACTTTTATGTCATGCTTTAAGAATAGTCTTTGTGGTGATATCAGAAAAAAACAACAACAAAACAACAACAACGACAACAACAAGAAAAACAAACAAACTACCAGTTACATCTAGGTATTGTTTATATTAGAGATAAAAATAATTCATGGCAGCTTTTTTCTACACTGGTCATTTAACAGTAGTGGATCAAACGAACAGCTGGATCTTAGGTAGCTAGGCCTAATCCAATGGCAAATACATATAAAACGAATGTAGCCAATAGACCGTGTACTTCTTCATCAGATTCAAGTGAGGATGAAGAAGTAGCACGTAAAATAAGTCAAGCTGTCTGTGATGAAAGTATTTTCCGAACTTCAAATCACTGTTATGTGACAGGTAGATCTAGATTCTATCTCTATGTCACCCATGTGTGTGTGTTATCATCTCGAACTTAAAAATTTTGAAAGCCTCCTTAGAAGTAACAACCTAATCTTAAGTTGAGTGAGTTCAATTAACTTCAATAGTCCTGCTTACATTCACCGTTATGGTTATGGTTTTTATAAGCTTTTCAACCTGGTGGTTATCTCAGCTGTCCACGGCGTGGTCAAAAAATAACATAACACTATTGTGTTATGTGTTCATTTACTGCATTCACCGTTGTTGAATATTTTATAAATTTAAAGATACGTGTATATAACATTCTGCGTCAGATCAGTGGACTGAATATGAATGGATGCAGCAAACATTGGGAATCTGGTTTCAGAGTTAGGAATTGGCATAATTATAATAGATAAAATTATTATTTTATATTACATTATTACTACATTGTGTTGCTTGAAATTTGAAAGTTTGAATCAAAAGTTTGATATGATAAGGAATTACATTTTATAAATCTAGGCCAAATGAATTTAATAATCAACTTGAGTCCAGGATGAATTGTTTTCTTGAATGCTTTTTGAGGAAATAGAGTCTAGATCTAGTCTAGTTTCAATGCATTTAGATCTAGAGATCTAGATCTGTTAATATGTTTCATTGCTTTGATTTTTTTTCATAACTTTGCCGTAAGATGGTGTGCATTTTTTTTTTTTTAACATTATGAGGGTGTTTATTTTTCTCGAAATCCCTTGGAATCCCTAGGAATCCCTCGCTGCCGGGCCTAGGAATCCCTCGAAAGCC
>JBCAUA010305506.1:0-19410 GCA_038406235.1 Peronia verruculata | reverse complement strand
ACCTCTAAAGCTAAAGAGCTACAACCGGTCTCAAATTAAAGGAAAATGACTAAGAAATCTAAAGGTGTAAACATTGTCTACACGGTAGCGTCCCTTAAGTCAGAAAAAAAATCAGAAGTTGCGATCGCCACTCTGGCGATATCGTCATTGAGGCGTAGCGGGACCCGTCGTCGCCACAGTGGCGATAAGGACATTGAGTGAGTTAATACACTAGAGTTTATTTTATTATTTTTTTTCATTACGATGTTCAGCATGACAATTGCTGGTCAGACTTTTTTCTTTTTCAGCTGTCAATGACTAATCAATGAATAAAATCAGCACAATCAGACCAGTGACCGTCAATCATGATAACCTATAGAATCTGAAATGCCTCAAGTATGAAGAGATGGACAAAACGTTTATTGAATTGGAACATGTAGATCAATCAAAATTAGTTTCTTTCTGGAGTGGCCTTTACTTTCTGGATAAATTTACTGTGAAAAATTATCATAATAATGTACAGTGACTTGCAGGGCCTACATATTCTGAGTATGCTGGAAAAAACCCAAAGTGTTGTTGGGTGCATTTATATCACTGCTTATTCTAGGAAACCAAGAAAGTTCAACCACCCAGTGAGATTGAATCCCCACCATCTCTTGTGCATGTTGGGAATTATAAGGGAGGGGCACCAACCAGCGAGAATCCATTCCGAGGACCATCCTTGAATGAAGTCTACAAAGTGGGTGCAGACTCACCAGCATCAATAATTTTTTTGTTTTCTATTTATTTTTTTCCTCGTTTTTGTTTCTGTCATTTTCTTTGCTTTCAGCTGAAGTTATTGTTGCTTCAAGATTTTAACTAACCATTCTGTCCTCAGCTTACTGTTTGGTTGATGTTGTGCCAGAGGTGTTGATTATTAGTTGATACACCTGTTGTTTCCACTATGTTATTTTAAACTTTGCACTGCTTAGCATTTAATACTTGTGATCTGAAAAGACATTCAGACTCCACCGTTATTATTTTCTTTGTATATTACACCAGTCAAAAACTTCTACATTATTCATCAGTTTCTCTTGGTTGCACATTTTTAATCTGAATGTCTCATTGTTTCTTTTCATAAAAAAAACTAAACAGTACCTTGCTACTCTGTATGATATTTATAAGACCTTATATTTCATTTTGCATTTCCTAGGCAAATGTTATGTTTGGGTCTTTTATCTGCTATACCTGTTTTGGGTTGTTTTTTTTTGTTTGTTTTTTTTTTTTTTGTTAGATCTAGAATTGAAATCATTTTTATTTTCACCATCAGACAACTTGTTTCATGGTCACTGTCTTTTGGAATTCAGCATATTTTCCGCTAGTTAACAGCCTGAACACAGCTGGCTCTTTTTTCTACATTTTGCATTTGTATAATTTTCATATATATTGTTTTTCTTGTAATTTTGTTCTTAAAAATTCATTCAGTTCTAGCATTGAAGCTCTAATAAAATTATATATATATTATATGTAAACATCCTGAAAAGAAAGTTTACATTGATATTTTAAATTTTGTAGTCTTATACATAATAGAAAAATAAATATATGGGAAGAGAAAGTCTACAGAGAATGAGAATACACTCCATCAGTTATAATTCTCAACAATCAGTCTGTTTGATGAATGAGTAATTTTAAATCTTCTTTGGTTTCCGTTATTGATTTTGCTATTTGCAGCCAAGAAACCTAAACTCAAAGTATGATAGGGCTATTTGAAATGTTCACAGGTGGTAACCAGGTCAAGAAACAGTACTGAGTATTCCAACTGAGCGGTCATGATTGTAACAGTTTTTGTGTCTCTTTGCCACTTGTAAGATTTATTCAACATGGCAAAAATTAATTCTATATGTGATATCAAATTCTATCTCACAGATTCTGGAGTGCATTGCCAAGGGCTCTCCCAGCACTGTCTATGTTGTGAAAAACAGATCAGATGGTACCAAGTATGCTCTCAAAAAGGTATCCTATTTGTTAATTTTGTCTTTCCTATTTCTGAAAAAAGTATCTGTTTCATTATAATAGCCTACATATATTTACATGTATACATACTTGAATACATTTTTGTTGTTGTTGTTTAAGAAAACAATGTCTTTAAAGATGTAATTCATTTGTGTTGAAGATTTTAAAATATTTTTAAAAAAGAGAGAGAGAGAGAAAAGAAGATGAAAAATTACTTTCAGTGTTGTTAGCGATGAGTGATTTTACTTTGCCTGGTTCTCACCATTGTGTATGATTGCTGCTTACAGATAGAATGTCATGATGAGAGTGAAGCCATTAAAGCCTTTTACGAGGTGAGTTTCACTTTGATGACACATTTAGAAAACATAGCCAAGTTTAAATGTGAAACTATCAGACAATTTTGCCAAGTTAGACAGAATTTATTAATGCTTTTATCATGAAGTAAAGTTGCAGATTTGTGGTGAGCTTTGTCTGTTGTATTTCCTGATGGAGCTATTGAATTTTCTAAAGTATCTTTTGATTTTCACTGTCTATTTGTTTGTTTGTTTGTTTTTTGTTAGTAGTTGTTTGTTTGTTATAAATAGAGGCAAGTTTGAAACACATAAGAAACTAATTAATTTCTTTATCTCCGAAGTGATGTCAAGCACAAAAAAAAATTTGGTATAGGAATTCATGAAAAGTTTATAGGGTATGTTATAAAAAAGAGACTTGTCCTTATTGGTAAATCTGACAACCTCACTCAGAATAATGAATTTTAATTTTTTGTCAGCAAAGTATGGGTCAGGTTAAATAAAACGTTTGCTAGATGGTTTGGAGACAGCTTTTCTATTCTCATGAAAGCATTATATTGTCGGATAAACTTCAGCATTAATTTGCAGGAGATGGAGCTGAAGAAAGTGGACCATGCTTATGTCAGTGGCTACAAAGATTTCTTCATTACCTTTGAAAAAGATGTAAGACACATGTTGATCATTCTCTCACCAATACAAATTCTGATAAATGATCTTATCACACAGTGATGTCTATCTGCACTTTAGTCTAATTTCTCAACTTTCCCAGAAATCTCAACATTGTTGGAACCTTACAAGTAAACTCATGAGTTTATTTGAGGAATTGTATTAAGTTTTCTAGCTCTACAATATGGAGACAACTGAGACAATATCAGTTTTTTGTTTTTTTTTTGTTTTTGTTTTTTTTATCTTGTTAAATCAACGAAATCAGACCTAGGCAAGTAGAAACATTTAACGGTGATATGCTTCACTGAGCAAACAATTATTTGGAGTAATGTCTCTTGATTTACTGCCTGAGATAGTGTGATTTAATTTTGTCTTTCATTCATTTTTAAGTTCATTTTATTATACGCTACTTTTTACCCAACAATTAGGTTTTGGTCTTAAATTCTCCTTTGTTTAAAAAAAAACTAGATCTATGAGATCAACACCCATTCAAATGGAAGCATATTTCAATCTCTTTCATTTTTAGATTTCTTTTATATTTTTGCTTCAGTTTTCTACTGTTTAGGTTTTAGATCATTTTATGCATATATTTCTCATTTCCAGGCTTCCTCCGTTTTTGTTAACATTATCACTCAGTATTTCCCGAAAGGAGATTTGAAAAAATTCATCAAAGATTATCAAGGAAAAAAAGAAAGCATTCCAGAGCAAGTAAGTCGGCCTAATATTTCTAAAGTCTTCGTTTGTTCTAACTTACACAAGTTTTTGGGAAATTTATTTTAGTATCAGATTTAACATGTCTTTATTGTGAAGTTTGTCAATCATTAATTATGTTTTCCAGCATATGACGGCAATTGTATGATACTGCTTGTTGTTTGATGCCGTTTGTTTCATCATTATGATTTCCTATGCTCCAGGAAAGCAAACTATTTTTAATGTAAAGCAAAATGGCAGTCCATATGAAGTTTTATGTAATTTTATTATCAAGCATACCTGAGAGTAGTAGATAAAATAGGATGATAAAGCTATGTTAATGCTAATACCTGTTTGTATTCTGTCCAATTTTTAAAAAGAATTGTCTAAGGCTTTGTACATCAACAATTACGATTGACACAGTTGTTTGTTAAGTGATGGTAATGTGTCACCGCCAAACTTGTACCTTTGTGATATGTCACTATTGTGTTACTTCTTTTTTTTTTTTTTAACAATTCAGGTAGTCAAGAAAATTCTGGGTGAAATCTTGGAAGGAATTGTCTACATCCATGAGAAAGGAATCATCCACAGGTATGAAATTGTCAGAGGATTCTCTGCTCTTCTTCAAGTGCTCACAAGCTTGATTTTAGGGATTAGTGCCGCCACCGCTTGAGGGAGCAACAATTTTCTGAAGCTAAAATCCTCTGATTAATTTTATTTCCAATGATTGTCCATTTTTTATTTTTTTTTTTTTGTATTTAAACAATTATTTGACTGATAATCATTTTATCTTATTTATCAGTAATATAAATGACTAATCTTTCGTGTACATATTTCCTTTTAATAAGCTGATTAGGCTATTTATCAATATTATTATCCTAATGATCAAATATGGTTTCCTCATTATCTCTCGGCAGACAAATATAGGAGTCATTTTTTTTTTACCACTAGTATTGATTTAAAACCCTGTCTCATCATTTGTCACTTTTGTGATTTCTGTTCCTGAAGATCTCAGTTTCCTTCCCACTAGGAACATCAAGCCCAGCAATGTGTTTCAGACATCGAAAGGGGCCATGGTGCTGGGCGATCTGGGCGTGTCCACTATAATGGGAGACATACGCACCCACACGCGACAGACATTTGGTCAGTGCTGCTTGAATCTCTCGTCAATCTCGTCTATCCCAAATCACATTGTAAAACATCATTTTGTTTCTTGGTTTTGAATGGAAAGGAGAAAGTCTGTTTTTTATATTTTTTTACACCAATTTCATTGCCAGTTGTTTTTTGTGCAATCTGTTGATGCAATAACAGACTATGGAAGGAATTTTATCATTGTGGTTACATCCTCTGACAGCTATGCTTACTGAAGGTATATGTTGATTCTATGAACAGCAGAGGCAGGTCAATGTACAAAGAGTCATTGTTTCAGCCAGCTACGTTTTTTTGCCTTTACCTAGTACAATCAGAAGAACACAAAAAGATGGAAAAGATGACTTTCTCTCCCATTTCAAACATGTCAAGCAACAAAATTATGAACAAATTATCACAAAAAAGAACAAAGACATTTTCATCACACGGTGAATTTTTCAGAATTTGCCGTTTCTTGTTTCATATTACAGGAGAAAAAGGATCTGTTTTTTTCTTTGTTTTTTTTTTTAATTGCTTACATTATACCATGTGTACTTCACGAAAGAGAGTAATTTGGCTGATGATCAAAATGACTGATTCACATGGCCAGATCTGAACATCACAAGTTTCTGTTTGATCCTTTTGGGATGACTTTACACTCTAGGCTCTGAACATGCGTCAGTAATTTATGGTAATTAGACTGTAAATTAATGGCATTTCATTGGTACACTTTGCCAGATATTTGTATGAGAGGTAATGTTTTCTTCAGACAAGACAGCAGTAGAGCAAAATCTGGAGACATTTGATCAAATGTTTGCAGCCATTCGAAATGATTTATATGTCAATTTCCCACCCAAGTGAGTTATAATTATGGAAAGTAGTTTTTACTATCATTGAACAAATATTCTACTCTGCCATAGGGTTAAAAAAGTTTTGAGCTACCTGAACCATGACCAGAAATATTACCAATAGAAGAGGAATGAACCCTCAGCACAGGACAGAATCAGAGAGAGGATTGTCAAAACTAAACAATTTATGCCATACATCTGTGCAACTCCCTGATAATCTGCCCATTCACAGCTGATGAAAATTCTGCACTGTAACAATACTAATATCAGACAATTTTCATCATTATCAACCCCCAATTTCTCTGTCTTGAGTCTTAACGACTTACAACTCCTTCTGACTGACAGCAAATTAAATATTGTATTCTTTTTTATTTATTTCATCTATGAATTTATATTACAAAATTGCAAGAAATCCCACAATAGGCTTGTAGACTCAAAAACTGATGACTGGATCCATCTGAAATTTGGCATACGGCATTGATGAATATGGATTTGCGTTTCTATGTACATAAACCTAAAAAAAGGTTATTGTCCTAGACATTATTCTAAAAATGCAGTAGTAACTGAATAATAAACTCTCGAGGCTGCTTGATTCGAATTGTACGTTCAATAGTATGACGCATTCAAAACACATTTTCTTTTAGTAATATTAAGTATTCAGTTTAGCACTCCAAAATATCATTATCAAGGTACACATGCTTTGCCATACACTTGAAGTCGCTGGATTATAAAAATCTCCCACGACGAAGGGTGTGGGTTCTCTTCTAGTATAGCAGAAACATAGAATGACTATTCTTTTGTTTTAATAGCCTTAATGTAATTATTTAAGCATATATTTATGAATCCTTGTTTCCTAAATTTTTGTCTGTGACTTGTTATATTGTATTTTCTACCACAGAGGGAATAGCATTTATGTCCCCTGAGATCGGCACCCAGCCCCACGATGAACGCAGTGATCTGTTTTCTCTGGGCGGACTTTTGCTGAACCTGTTGACAACTGCAGAATTTTCCCAGTCGGAGTTCTGTAAGAAACTCGGAGATCTCAAAGAGTCTCCGGAAGTTCTAAGTCAGATTTTGGAACCTGTGTCAGAGGTAAGAGTAGACTGTTTGCGTCTGTTCTCCCAGAAGGTCAGAACAATAGTACTCTTTCAAAATAATGAGATTTTCAAAAATGGATATTTTCACACATTTACTTGACTGATATTTTGACATCACTGCTTTCCAAAATGTTGCATATTTGTACACAAAACAAGGTGAGAAAAATACAGTGTGTAATTTAAACATAATGTGGATACCTTGCAATGTTTACTTTCCAAGTTTTAACACTTGGTTGATTTTCAACCTGATACAAAGCATAAATCAGTTGTATCAGTCATAAATTTCTAACATTTTACTTTCATACTATATGTCTGTAGCATTCATTTTAATGGGTACTCTACTCCTGTGAATTTTGCATATGTCACTAATTGTTCCTTACTACCTATCTCAGCCTCAGTATCTCATCTATGGTAATTCCTCTACCATTTTCTAATGAGATAGACCAAAAAATCCACAGAAAAATTGTATAGATATACTTTTGTCAATTTCTCCATCTTGAATTGATCAATTTCTTAAGTTTTCAAAACAGTGCAGACCAACAAGTAACTGTAAATGATTTGATGAAGAATGGATAAAGGTAGATAGCAATTATAATTGAATGTGACAAATTATAACCTGTGTTGTCATAACTCACATTACAATGACCAGAAATACTCCAAGTCCATGGTCCTGACTGTGCAGACACTGCTGCGAATCAAACACACATCTCGGCCAACCACATTGTGAGTTTACCATCACTTGTCTGGTGTGATCAGCTGTTGTCTCTTACGTCTTTTATGTTTTTTGCAAACTATGACCTAAAACTGGTGTTTGTTATGCATCTGTGTGTTTTTATATTAATAAGAATAATAATAAAGAGTATTTATAAAACAACTATCCCTGTAAGTACAGGCTCACTTTGCAATCTATTATTAACTTGACAGACCCAAAGAAGACACTCTTAAATGTTCTCAGCTTCCTGGAAAGCATACAAGGTGGCTGCTTGTTAGACGTTTAAATCCTTATTAAACAATCACTGTCTATAGTCGGGTACCCATTTCAGCCTGGGTTGAGTCTGGAAATTTGTGTAAATTGTCTTTCCCAGTGACAAAATGTCAGGACCAGTCAGGACTGGAATCTGAGACTTAAGATCCCAAATCTGAGGGTCCAACTACTAGACCACTGCCACCACACTCATGATTTTACCATGTATCTAGTAATTATCACCCCATGAAGCAGAGAGGGAGGAGGGGGGGGATTTTGTTATAGGAATTTGCCCCATAGGAAAAAGAAATGGTTGTCAGTATTGATGATGTCTCATTCGGCTTTTACTTCATCTTTTTGTGCCTGTGCAATTTCAGAATTTGTAATCTTTGTTTTACTGATGACATGTTTTTTTTATACAAAATTGCTCGGACAGATCATGGATGCATCGAGAGCTGAAACCAGGAGGCTTATATATATATTGAAATTTTACATAATTTGGGAAGACTAGATGCATCTGATATATAACTGGTTGAAATATTTCTAAAAGAAGTGAGCATTTGTTGTTTGTAAGAGCCAACTGCATGAACTGAATATCCTATTAGGGACAAATGAGGTTTATCTTGTGTTGTCTTCGCAATGGTTTTGATGTTGTTTTTTTTCGGGGGGTGGGGGGGGGGGGGGGGGGCTGTTGCTTTTGGTTCTGTTTTCGCTCTCTCTCTTTTTTTTTTTTTTTCATGACATGTGTATTTGACCAACATGAGAGGTGAAAAGTAAAGTTCTCCTAAAATTAACATTGTATTTGATTTCCAGAGAATTTATCAAGTCTGGATTTGTCCAGGAGTGTATGGCTCAGGTTGACAGCACGCAGATGGACAAACGGTCACGACAGAAGGAAACAGGAGCCACAAAAACTTGTAAGGCAAAAGATGTATAAAACATACTTATAAAAATTATGCTTTAGATAATCATTGAGATATGCAGAGATTATTTAGAACCTTAGGTAAGTCACACAGTAAGAAACAACAGCATCAGACTGCAAGATGCATAGAGTCTCAGTCTTATGGTTAAATTCATGCACTTGCAGAGTTAACATATAAACTAAGAATGCATATATATGTATTTGTCCTCAGGAGAGAGTCAAATGTTTCGATATAAAATGTATGCTGTCAAATAGAACTAGCTAGTCTTCTATGGGTTAGGATGGTCATTAAATGTTTAAAATAAATTGAACATGTCTTGATTACTCTTTCTAAAGCAGACAATTGTCGGAGAATTTGTTAATTCTGCAGGCATCTGAAGTTTTTGTTGATTTATTTTAATGGATTTTTCACTTATCTTGTGCAGTTTGATATTTTGTGATCTCTGAGCTGAAATGGTATATTTCAGTTTCCTGGAGGACAAATATGTTTGGTACTGCTTGCTTTGTTTGTTGCATCTTTTTTATGTTTTTTAGACCTATGATCTGTTATTTGGTGGCCCTGTTAATATTTTTAAAATCTTTACAACATTGAGAAAAATGTACACAAAACCTCTGATTCTGTTTTTTTTAGTAAAATTTTGTTCTCTGTTCATAATCATTTCTTTCTCACACACTCAGATACCCTGACAGAAAATCGTGATGATGTTTACAAGGTTTTGGAATACATTGCCGATACCATCGATCATGAAACATGTGTGGCCGAAGGTATGTCGGCCCTTGCAGACATCTTGCGAGACCAGGAAAAAGCCCATGAGCACATAGATCAGAAAGCCAGGAATCTGCTCTCTCTTGCCATGTGGGACAACATTTTCAACAAAGACGTGGTGATTTCGGGCTGTTACGTCTTGAGTAATTTGGTTGTTTTCGGTAAGTCTTTCCTCCTAGGCTTGCCTAATTTGCTTTTCTGCAACATCAAATAATAACAATAAAAATAGCAAGTATTTATATAGCGCTTATCCCCATACAGTACAAGCTCTAAGTGCTTTATAATCTATTATTATCCTGACAGACCCAAAGAAGACACTATAAACGTTCTCACCTTCCTGGGAAGTATGCAAGGCGACTGTCTGTTAGGCGCTCAGATACTTATCAGTCTAACAATATCATTCACTGTCTGTAGTTGGGTACCCATTCAAACCTGGGTGTGTAAATTGTCTTTCCCAAGGGCAAAATGTTAGGACCAGTCAGTTGCTTTCACCATTTCTCAGTCACTGATTGGAACAATATGACATTGTCTGTCCAGCAGATAAATGTTTACTAGATGTGACACAGATGGGCAATGGGCTGGAAACACAAAAATCTGGAATTCATCAATACTTGTTATTTCATCCACCAGTTCCACAGTTCCTATTACATCTTTGTTTTTTCATTTGACCATGGTATATTGTTATTATATCAAGGCAAGAGCTAGCATAAATAAATGCTTTAAATCTGGACTGCCATTTTTGTCAGGTCTCGTCAGCTAAGCTTAGCTATCATATCAGGTTGATGAGATATCACTACTCTCTAAATTCTTCTGCCTCATGTTTCTTTTCATGCAGTTAAACTAGTTTGTCTCTTTGCTCTCTAAAGTTTTGTTGTTAGTGAAGAAAAGAAAGAGCGAGATTCAAGAATTAACCCTGGACTGTTAATCTGAGTGTAGACAAGGATTTAACCCATTCAACCCTACAGCTCGGTAGACTGGACAGATTATCCAGTGGTAAATTCCCCACAGCCTGGTGGACTGGGCTGACACACTTACTCCAGTTCTATGCGTCCACTACAGTTACAAATAGATCTAACAGATCACTTTGGGGAAATTACATTCAGGACGACGGTGATTACAAATCTCTGTACCAATTATCGCACTTAAGGCTTGTGTTTACAAGCGATATTGAACATGACACAAGAAATGAGCATTCTTGGCCCAGAAGGTCAGGGACAGGGGTTTTTCAGACACTGGTGACAAGGGTTCAAAGGTTCAAGGATCAACCTGTATGTTGCCTCATGAAATAGCTAGTGTTGAGTGAAAATAGTCCTCGATTTCTTTTCGTATGTTTAATCTTCTCTTTCTTCCTTTCTTTCAGCCGAGCCTGATGATATTCTCTTCACCCCCGATGTTATCACAATCATTCACAAAATCATGACCGTGAGTACCCGTACAGTTGGCAGCAGTTATCTTCATCCAATGTCTGTGTCATTCAATCCTGATCAGCTGTGTACAATACAATATGTGATATGCAGTAATGAACCACTAGATTAGACACGCATTTCAGGAAATCTCATATACCACAGGCTATAACAGGAAAACTGGTTGCAAACAAATTTTCACCCTAGCTCAGGGGTTAGGCATCTTCTTGTCACCGGAAAACTTATGTTATGGTTCAAAGAAGGGGATTGGGAAAGAAATTACATTTTTTTCAGTGACTCAATGGTCACCTGGCATTGTGGGTAGGGAAGTCCCATCATCTAAACCTTCTTGGATAAGGGCGGCTATATTTTGCAGACCCATACATATATTACACAATTAAAAATTGGATAAAAATGTAGAAGCCATTATTGGGGCAAAATTTTCAAATCCCAAAGTTTTATCCATAAAAGTTTTTGTCACCAAAACCGGACTGGCACTTAAATCTGAGATAATCATACTTTCTTTGAACTAAAAAGCTATGCCTGTACTAAAAAAAAGTTTGTTCAATGAATAATCAAAATCATTTAGTCAGTCCAAATAATCACTTTGCAAAGTTATAGAATCATACCACTGCTTTTAGGTGATTCTTGCTTTTTTGTTTAAAAATTATCTCAGGTCATGGAGAGAAAAATTACATCGAAATAATTTTAAAAATGTGTAGTAGAAACAAGTTATGAGGAAATACCTTATGGAAGAAAAGAGTTTGCGACATCGAATGGAAAGTGAATGATTTTTCTTTCAGGCCCATGAGTATGAACCCGAGGTCCAGCTCGCTGCCGCTAACTTGATCCTGGCCCTGTCAGCGGATGGTAAGGCAGACAATGTCCCAGACAGTGGTAATTCATTGTCTCCCCGAACCAGCGCAGGTGTGGACCAGACTTTATTCTCCTCTCTCTCTCTCACGTGCTGTGAGCCCACAGTGTGATGATAACGACGAGTTTCTGCTCACCAACATCTGTGTCCTCTGAATAACATCAGACCTGGAAATACTTTGACTAACACACATATATGAGACGTGACACGATGAAATCAGGGGCTTGTCAAACTGAGGGGATTAGAGAAATCACACATTTTTCAGTAGCGAACAATTTTTGAACTCATTCTTTTTTTCTTCACATAACCCCTTTACATCAACCTAAAAATGCATTTCACAGTTGAAATTGATGAAACAGGCTGCGTTAAAGCCCAAATAATAATATTTTTTAGTGTCATGGTTTAATAGAGACTGATACGGATTAACAAAAGTGATCATCAATTTTCTCATTAAATTCTGCTTCTGCAACAGTCACCCAGGTCATCTTTAAATGCCAATACCTCAACTTCTACTCAAGGTAGAACTAACAAAATGTTCATACAAAAGGAGAATGAATGATCCTCACAGTGATACCAATAACTTGATATGCTCAAAATTTGACGAGACCTGATTTCATCGTGTCGCATTTCATATACTTAAGCCAGATGAAAAACAAGTTAAATATCAAAGGGACTAAGATAAGATAAACAGCAAGATAAGATAACTTTATTGCCTTGAAGAACATAATTCACTCACAACTGATGAGACACACTATAAAATAATATATGTCAGATACGATCACTGGTACATGTGGATACAAAATCAAGAACAGCATCAGGTCACAGCAGATTGAAGGAATATCGTCTCAGCTTGATAAGCGTACTGATGATGGCAGAAATAAATTTCTGTAAGGCTCACAATTAGTTCTTACTTGTAACAGTCACCCACGATACCTGACTGAAAAGATCATTGTAGCTAACTGTGAGTATAACTATCTCAGCATAAGAGTCATAGCTAAATAATATTGTCACCAACATGAAGTCCAAACATCTCCCATTCCATTAACACTATGAACATCAATAACATTTCATTTGATTCTTTTCACACTGGTCGCACAACTTATTTACACACAAGTGTAATTCAAAGAGAACAGGACTCTCTCATTAATCCTAGAGCTGTCAAGGGGCCGGTCTGGTGAACTCTCATAGAACTTACTTTCCTTTGGATTTCCTATCCGTACTGCTTACAATGTAGTGACATGCTACCTGTAGTACAAGGTGGTTGAAAATTAACTCCTTATTTTAAAATAAGCAAGTTATAAATGATTAGTCCTTTAAATTTTCTGTCTCAGATTTTGTTTGGGTTAGTCATTAATGTATTGGAATTTAAGTTGTTTGTATCTGTCCTTTGCTGGCTGATGATTTTGTTTGAAATTTGGAAGTAGTTGAATGTCTAGCTAAGGGCAGGTTATGAAGTTAGAAATCTGTTTCAAAACAACAAAAAAAATCCATCTTTAAAGACAAATACAAAGAGATTAAGGGGTGGGTGGGTGGGGGTGCTTGTCCTGAGAGCGATTTTTTTTAATGCTTCAACTATGGAGTTTTTATGCTTCAAATTCGGATTCAGTATGTCTAACTGAGAGGAAAAGTATGGACAAAATTTTTGTTTTGCATCTGGTTGCCATGACAATGCTGCCATATTGGATTTTGAATTTTGAAAACTAGTTATTTTTAAAAGCCTAAGGCTCCAGAGAGTACTGAATGGGATCGTGTGAAATTTTGCACATGAATAATATAACCCTAAACCATACAATGCATTTGTTTTTTGCTTATATGCCATAGAATAGTTTTTATACATTTTTTAAATATGTATATTAATGGACGTAAAATACATGTAGTCCTTTAATGGTTGGTTGACCCCATCCGTTTTTTTTCTGGTATGAGAAGAGTTCAAAGTGTGTAAAAATAGTAAAACCTCATTTTTGACATTTTTTGTTCCAAACCTTATTTTCAGATCCTGCACCCTGCCCTCCCTCCCTTACATTCTCATACATCAAAGATCAAACACAAACAAAAATGAGACACAAATTATAATAAAAAAATATGTTCAATTCCTTAATATAGGGAGTTACTTTTCTATCACCCTTGTATATTTCCTGAAGGCATGGGCTGTCATTTCTTCAACCTGAAGTTAGTCTTGCATCATATCAATTCTAACACACTGGCACTTTCTAGCCACCTTTTGAGGGTTAATTTTGCTGACTTCCTCATCAAACTGTCTGAAATACCCTACCTAACCTTGTGTGTTTAGAAAATCCAGTGTCTCACCTAAGAGAGTGTGAAATCTCTGTTTCAAGCAGTCTAGAAGAGATTTGATCCACTGTACTTTTGTGTTTGTGCAGTCTGTGAATTACGTATACAGATACCAAATCTTTAGCATTTTGTGATGAAACTGTTAGTGAATAAATCAAGGTGCTAAACAGACTTTCTGAAGATTTATTAGATGAAAGGAAATTGGTAAAAAAGAGCAAGTATAACTTAATCCACAGTCAATGCTGCTCTCTTAATTCTATTAGAAAAAAACAGAAGATCAAGTGAAAATCCTATTTGAGAAAGACCACCTTTATTCTTCTCTGGGAGTATGTAATATAATATATATTTTAAGGGTAATCAGGGACAAATTTGTTAAATAAAAGCAGGTAAATTTTGAAGGACACACCCTTTGTGCCATCAGATTTTATGGTGAAGCTTCTAAATTTCTTCTCTCTTATAGGCCTACTCTTAAACATATTTCTGTGTATTTTATAAAAGCTAACAGGTCATCATATTTACAGACAAGAAAGCTTCCATCTGATGTTTGACATCTGAAAGCTTGCATTTGTATTTAGATT
Organism: Peronia verruculata; assembly: GCA_038406235.1. NCBI lineage: Eukaryota > Metazoa > Mollusca > Gastropoda > Systellommatophora > Onchidiidae > Peronia > Peronia verruculata. The sequence goes on along the minus strand of JBCAUA010305506.1, from coordinate 4,921 downwards.
TGGCTGCTTTGTATGAAATAGACCTACTCTCCATATGTTTGTTTAATGTTATGGATGTACATTATGGATATTTAAAACTGACCAGTATCCCAATAATCAACACAATTATGCAGCTGTGTCGTACAGGGGGAAAGAATGACCTGCTGGTCGGAGACAACGAGTTGCAAATAACCAAATCTCCATAGGACCACTTTCCACATGAACTTTTTTCCTTAACAGTTAGTCTGTCTAGTTTGTGTTTTAGTGTGGGTGATGTAGATTACATGAGGAATACAAGTAGCTGAGAGCATTTTTATTCACTGTTTGTCTAAATCACAGACCTACAAAAGCAATTATAAGTTTGATTGCCATTTTCAATGTATATATCTGGCATTGAACAAGATTGAATGAAAAATCATATATTTAACAAAAATGTTTGTTTTGTTCATTTAGCTATTAATATCATAACATTGAATAACACTGGATATTTCACATGATAATGCCTGAACCACTAATTTGAGCCGTTAGACATAAATCATATCGTGTATAAAAAGAAGAGAGACGTCATTTCCTTTTTACTTTTATTTTCCTGTAGGAACATACATGTATTAATGTACTCTGAATATTAAATTGTCATGTTCATGCAGGAGACACCATGTAAAAATGGCAGGTCCTGACCTGTACAAATGTTATGCATGTGTTTCAGAGAAAGCGTCCCGGATTATTGTCCAGCTTGGCGGCATACATGATATCGTGGTGGCCATGCGACATGCAAGGTATCACGCTACTCTCAACGCTGTCTGCTGCATGGCCATCTGGAGCCTCACTGTGGACAGTACGTAGATCATATCTGGCTGACTTTCATCATCTTCACCTGGTGGTTTTACTCTTTGTTATTGAAGATCATGATTCTTCATTGCCCACTTTCTTTTGTTCATGTCATTTCTCTACAATTCTGTTTTGTTTTTTTTTTTTATGTGTTTAATTAAATGACTGCAGCATTCAAAACAGTATGGAACATAATTAGTTCCTAAGTGAAGGAAAATTGTGTAGTGATCTGCAGAAAACTGTTTAAAGTGAGTAGTTGGCAAATGAAAGGAAAGTTTTAAGCACATTTTTTTCCCATCACAACTTTTAGTTTTCCATAGTATTTTCAAATTCAGGTGAAGTTTTTGAACAATTCATATATTGGACCCACATATGGCAAATAATGTCATTATAAGGTTTTGCTGTAATCCCAAAACTAACATTTTTTTTTTCATGTGTTTCTTTTTTTTGTAGAATCCTGTACAGATATCTAAAATGGAAAGAACAAATTATATGATGTAAACTGGTTCTCTCAAGATTTGCCCTTCAGCCAGATATTGTGATTTCACTGTTGAAAAAAAAGATATTATTGCCATTGTGGAAAGAAACAAGCAATTGCTCTTGGCCTTTAGACACCTGCTGTGAACATACTAGAGATGTACAGAATTCTAATGGTAAACACAAAAGCTGGAAATGGTATTCAGTTTGCTCCTGATATCTACATATGTCATGACCTGTTTGTTTTTTGCTATAGTCAATCAAAATGTTTACAGAAAAACATGTGGATATTTAGAAATAATCATGATAGCCATGATACCATTGATATGCCTTTTATTCAAAACTGACTTAATCCACAGGTGAGAACTTGAAGGTTGCTGGGAAAGAGAATGCCGTCAGAGACGTGTGCCTTGCCCTGAGTACACATAAAGTTTCACCTGATGTGTGTGAAGCGGCTGCTGCAGCCCTGGTCTCCCTGCTCTTGGATGGTAAGACTTGCCAGATTTTTGTCTTATTTGTGTTTACATCTGACCTCTTTCAATTGTTTCATCTCCTATTCTTTGCAGTCCTCTTGCTTTTCAAAATTATGCTTTTTCTTACTTTTTCTTCCAATGTGATCATAAAATTGTATTTTCTATCAATCATTTTAAGATCAAGTTCAATGGAGTGATCAGAGAAGCTTCTGTTTGGTTCATATCAAATGTTTGAGAGAATGGGGAACTTTAAAAAGTAAACCAGGATTTCTTTGCCGTACATTTAACAGTTGCTACATTTGTAGTTTTGACGGTTCTCTAGTAATGCGAGATATTGATTATTAATTTAGGTGTCATATACAATGTGTCATTTTTTGTTTCTTTTACCACAAGATGGCTGCTACGACCCTTTCAATGAGCTGGACTGTGTTGGCAATCTGGTGGCAGCAATCCATCTACACACAAAAAACGCAAAGGTGGTCAAAAACTGCTGCAAGGTCCTGGCAACTGTTGTGGAGGCCAATGGTAAGTCAGCGTTACTAGCAGGGTTGGTTCAACCTTATGTAATAAGATCTATATGAAACTCTTTGCTTCATCAAACTGAAATGACTTGATGCCAAATATAAAATTTCATTGCAGTTTTTGTGCACATATTAAATCAGTTCAGCTATGACCAGATTTAATTTGTTGTATTTCATTTAATAGAAACTTCACTTTGAAAAACATTGAGCAGCCAAGAAACTCTGAGAATTTTTGCTGTTATTTTCCTGAAACTGAATACCAACAGGCAGAATGCGACGATTGTAACATGATTGAAGGACTTGGCTAAATCCCCAAAAGTGACAGGAATAAATGTATCCTGAAAATGCCATTTATAAGATTGGGTTTGAGGTAGAATGTAATGTCTGTTCATTGAGATATCTAGGTAAAAAAGTGACAAATACAATATTTAATATGATATGATTTCATATTCCAAGAACGTGCTTGATTAAAACAAAGGTTATACATTGTGAACTCTTTTAAATAGTTATACCATCAAAAGCATTAGAATCCTTACATCTCCACAGAGGAATGTGCGTACCGTTTCCTAACCAGCGACAAAGAGGATGATGATGCCCCAACTGGAATTCCGACTGTGATGGAAGCTTATCGGCTTCACAAAGACAATGCTGATGTTGTGGAGTCCATCGTACGGCTCTTGCTGGAACTCTCTAACTATGGTAAGTCTCAGTGCCACTAGAATCAAAACATAGCAATCACAAAAACAATAAAGATATGAAACAGACAAAAATGGTATGTCTCACAGCCAGTCAGAATGAGTCAAAAGTTGCTGGCTTCAAGCAGAACAATCAGGGGTTGAATTTGATGAAGTTGGTCTAGTATGGATATTTTATGTTTCAGAAATTGAAAGTACATCCATCTCTGAATAAAAAAGTATTGCTCTTATGTTAAATTATATGAATATCAGGATGGTGTGAGATGAATAAATAGATTTCTGTGCCGAACTGTTCTTTTTTTTACAGAGTTTTCTCCTAATTTTAGCCACTGCCGAGGGGTCATTCCCATTAGGTTCAATTTTAGTCCAATCAAGCTAACTCAAAACATTTTTCATTGGATAAAATCTATGGCGTAAGGATTCACATGATGCTTAGAGCTCAGTTTGGTGGAAAATAACATGTGACTCATTTTGACTGGCCCACGAGCCCCATGCTGAAGGGAAGACTAGGGCATGATAGTTTTCATTTATATTGAATTGGCCTGTATCAGAGACAGTTTAAGCATCTCTGTATGGAGTTGGAAGAATGTCTATCTTCATTACAGGATATTATGTCAGTGATAAATGTTAGTCTGTGTCTTCTTCATATATGGTATGAGTAAAATTACCTGGTGAGAAACTGATAAATTTGAAAACATCTTTTGCCAAATTCATCTCTTTGCTAAAGCATGCCGACTGTTTTCTAACGTAGGAGGCCTGAATTTAATTCTAGACAATTGTCTCAGTTCAGGGAGAGCTTAGCATACAATTTACATGTCTTAGTGATGTTTTATTTTGTTGCCCTTTAGGCTTTGCCATGTGGACTTTGTTATTTATGTTTTGTCTCTAGAGCAAACGAGTCGGAAGTTATGCCAGGCAATCTTGAGATATGGTCGTTTTTAACTGTTTTCTGACTCAGTTACCAACATTTGTTGGTTTTGTTCAGGTTAGAAAAGGTTAAGTTTTCATTTTGAAACAAACAAAAATTGCTTTGGTTTCTGAGTTGGAAAGTATTAAAAACAGGCATCACTCAAAAGGGACCAGCGAGACTTCCAACTCATTTGCCCCTGGCACAAAACATGTATTATTATTATATATATATATTTACACATTTATATAAACCCTGTATATATCCCACTATACACAGTTATAATATACATTAGGTATGAGTTTGTGTGTGAACTGTACATGCTAGTCATGTTTGATGCATGCAAAGGTAGTTGCTAGACAGAAATAAACTTCCAAACTTATTAATACAATTTTCTCATAAAGAGGCTTTTGTCTTCATGGCTCTCCTGTAGTCAAGAAAAGATAAAAATGTTCTTTCAAAATTGGTTTTCTCATGTGTTGAATTATTGACCTGAAGCAACAAAATGTTTGAACATTTATATGTGTCTGAGAAAAAGAAGATAATAATTTTCCTGAAATTGGAAGAGTGAAATACTAGATCTATACTAATGAAGATACATTTGTCGGTGTCCAGAGCAAATGAGTTAAAAATTACGCTGGGTGATTTCAAGCTACCATCATTTCTAACTATTTTCTAACTCAGGTCCGGAATTTATTTCTTGTTATTTTTCACAAATTGGAAATTTAACCTTTTTTAGCCTAAAAAAAAAATGTGAATTTTGGTATAAAGTTTGGTATCTGAATCGGAAAATAGTTAAAAATGGCCATAATTCAAGATCACTCGGTGTGATTTTAAACTCATTTGCCATGAGCGCAAGACATTTCTGATTTGATCTAATGTGATCAATTGGGCATTTTGTTGTCTGACTTCACAGTTTGGTTAGTTTCCAACTATTATTGGCTATGTGAAAGGGACTCTCTAGATACAGAATCTGTATAGATTCTATATGCTTATAAAAACAAAGAGAGAAGTACATGGTACAGCCAGAAGGGGGGGGGG